>CAWUFW010020760.1:0-141516 GCA_963921515.1 Calotriton arnoldi
CTGCATTTGATTGAGTGGTGGGTTGTGGCTGAGAGGAAGAGTAGAGCCACGTGCTTGTTGCCCGGGAGGGGCGACCTGCCGGGGGTCATCATCTTGCCTTTGTGATGCGGCCGAGGAGAAGGGGTGTGGGATTTGGCCAGTGGCCTTCCCCGTCTACCGGGAGCCCCTAAAGAAACTAATGAGTTTATTTTTAGCCATTTCGTACCCCTGTGCAGTTTTTCAGAACAATTATACTGTTTAAGGTGAGGTCCCATGGAAGCGGCGAACGGTCATGTGCCCGAGGTCCACACATCCGTAAAGGGAAGAGGCCCTGCGGGTTGGTCGCGGGCTCTCAGCATGAACGGGTTCCGGGGAGGTTGTGGCTGGGCAGCTGCTGCCTGAGTGGTGAGCCTTGAGTAAGTTTTCTCGGCGGGCTGGCCTTGCGCCAGAATGCGTGTGTGTCGTTTGTTTGATCTGCAATTTATGGGGCACGGCCTTGGCCCGCAGGCATCAGAGGGTTGTACAGCAGTAGCAGGATAACACGTGGGCAGCGGGTTGCGGTTTGCAGTAATTTGGCACAGCTGCCGAGATTTCAGATCCACTAGGTGTAACGTTCTATTTTCGGCGATGGTGTGTGGCGTTTCAGCCACTATGGGTGACACTTCACCATTGCAGTAGGGGCACGCAGGATTCGTTAGGGGGAGAGGAGGTGGCCTAACAGCGAGGACGGTCGACCCTGTAGCTGGGGAACCAGGTTCGGGTCTCGGTAACCAGGCGTAACATCCTGTGATTCTGTGCAATTCACTTAATCTCCCTGATGAATGTGTCCTTGTATAACGCAACTGGTGCTTATGTAAGCGCTCTGACACCTGTTACCTTCGGGTCTCGGATTTAAGACGGTCTGGCGGCTCAGTGGGTTAGGCATCCACTCCAAAACCGGTGTATGACCTCTTGGCCACTGGTCAGATACGGACGACCAACTCATCCTTGCAGAAGGGAGTGTAATCCTCGCAGAAGGGAGTGTGGCTGAGCGGTCTAAGCCACTGGATTAAAGCCTCAGTCTCTCCGGAGGTGTGGGTTCGGATCCCACTGCTACAGATGACTTTTCAGTCCGGGCGTCATCTGTTTCCCAGGAGTCTCCGGTTTTGTTCCCTACAATGGTTTTGCCCATGGCTTGGGAGTCCTTTCCGGCATGGGTGCGGTGACTCCGGTGGTGAATTTTGTTTGGCTTATTGTTGACGCCAGTGTGGTGCCGGGGGAGTGGTCTCGTCTGGTTGCCCCCCTCTGCCCATGGGGCGCCTAGTTCCAACGGTCAGCACACCGGAGCTCGCCATGGGAAGGGTGGCAGTGCATGCCCTGGTGCATCTAAGAGTTGTGGTGGGAAACAACACACCTAATCTTGCCCGCTTTGTCCTCGGCTCCAATTAGTGGCAGATTGCACGACTATCTAGTTCTGTTTTCATTAACAGTACACTGCAAGTTTTGCACTTAGGTCTTAGTGGTTGGCATGGGTTAGTGAGCACTCGGGGTATTGTGCTGTTGGTAATTTTATATGGCACAACCTACTGTCAATATGTGCGCGCAGTGCTCTACCAGTGTTAAATCTGTTATGTGTCAGTTGCACTTGGGCCAACCCGTGGGAGGACACCTCAGCAGGTTGGCCGAGGCTCGAGCCCTATCATTACACACAAGCTAATTTTGCTTGGCTCTGCGGTTCGACTCGTAGAGCCAGCCTTGATTGGCACATAGGATGATTTGTCATCTCGCAGGCGCTGCCTTTGTACACTGTGTTCGCGGGGAGAGCGGTAAACAGGCACTTGCCTCTCCACCTATGGAGCGCTGAAAACCGGCGCTGTCATGGCTAGCCCACTAGGTGCTACGGGGGGAGCAATTTGAGCAGCAGGTTTGCTGATGTAGGCTTGCACAGGGGGCCTCAAGGATGATTTGAGCAGGTGACGCCTTTCTTTGTGCGCGATGACTCAAATAGTGTTCCCTTACTGGTGGTGCCCTCGTCTGATGGGGTCTCTGTTCCGGCGCCACGGCAAGCAGAGGGAGAGGCAGGCCAGAGACAAGTTAAGGCTTGGGAAATGTAGGATCGGGCCCAGGGCTCCAGCCTTCGAAGGGGCCCCCTGATAGAGACAACTCTGTTCTGCAGAGTCTTGTCCCGATTGCCTAGATATTTCTTTAACGGATTGTTTTAATTTCTGTTGCCCAGAATGCAATTTTAACGTGGGCGATGTGTGAGAAGATATTCGTTATCTTGCAGAGTAATATTGTGTGCTTCAGTACAACATCCAAAACAGTATCTTAAAACATCACAGGACCTCAAAAATGAGGGGTTGGGGGTCTTATATTATTGGCAGTAATATTAGGGAGCTGCTGCTGAGTTCCAATGTTGAAAACACAAGTCACTATCCCTGAATATTGACGCAAACACAATTAGAACACATGGGCCAGCAGGCGGGGAAGATTTCGGCAATTGGAGGAGCAGGCTTGTTAACCTATACTTTGTTTCGATCTGAAGGAATACATTTGCGAATATGAACTGTCGGTTTTAACACTGCCCACATTTACATAAGTTGTATCACAGCATCGCCAGTTTCTTATACTCAGGGCCATTGGCATTATGGTGATGCGGCAGCAATTTGCACAGATCTTTGGGCCTGCATTAGCCACACATACCTCCTCCAGTCTGACCCACACTAAGACCATTCAGCTCTGGCTCCACCTTGGGTCTGGCTGATACAATAAAGCCTTTAACTTGTTTAATCTCATTGGACACATGTTGGCACGTTAATGGCCATGTAGTGTTGTGTCTTAGCAGGAGGGCCTGCAATTGGTTTGGCTGGTTTTACTTGAAGGGTCCGGATGTGGTCAGGCAAAAACAACAGTCTAAAACGCAACAACAGGGGTTCACACGCAGTGGAGGGCCCTTGGTGAGGTGCACTGGTAATCTTTTTCCCTTAGACAGTATTTATTTAGTGGTTATACAGGTACTAAGGTGGGGATACCTTTGGCAGTATTTCCATGCCTGGAAGTACATAGTGAGGAAGTAATAGTGTCCCAAGTTGTGCAACATGATATATACATTTGTATAGGGTACTTGTTAAAAGCTTCCTTTGGTCCAACGGGTGCCAGGCAAACGGGGACGACTTGTACAAGAGACGAACATGAGTAGTTACTCAACACGGTGTGTTAGAAGGGATGTTGTCTAAGCAGAACTCAAACTAGCCTTAAACGCATGATGGAGACAATTAGTGACATGCCTAAAGCGGTAAACCTTGTGTTAAGGGGATGGCATGCCAAGGGAGATATCTTCCATATTTCATGGGATCCCCTCAATCCAACACGCCTAAAGTAAGCGGAGAATGCCCGAGTGATTTGTTGGACCTGTTATTAGTTTTATTAAACACACCAAGTACTGTGAAGTAGTGACATTTGAACTCAAATCAATGGTACTTCCAGGACACATTTCCTTCAGTACACACACCTCCAGACAGGACTGCTCTCCCCTGGAGCAAAGGGAAGCAAAACACCATATACGGCATAATGCCAACATCGGGAAGCAAGAAAGATGGTGATGGAGTGGAAAGCGATGAATCTTGGTCTGCTCGCACAGGCAGGCGATTTCTGCGGGGGCTTAGCTAAGCTTGCTGCCAGGCAGTGGTCTTTTCCAACTAATGTGATAATGTTGAATGGGTTGCAAGCATGCGCCAAGAGATGGGTCCTCGAGACCATTCAGGACTTCAACATGGTTGGAGTCAGGCCAAGGAGTGGCCGTGTGCCCACCGAGTGCTGGAGATGGTTGGGTGGGTTGGCATGCTTTTACAGAAGTTTGTGGCAGGCTCGCACATGTGGTTGTTCCGCTGAGTTTGGGGGCAGGTTGGCATGCTTCATCTTGTCTCTGCCAGAGCAAGCAGACCCCCAGGGTGACAGCGCGCTCAAATACACGTCATGTTGGCACATATTTACAGGACTCGTAGGCATAGCCGCAGGTCAGGCTTCAAGGATAGAGTTAGAGATCTGAAGGACCAATTTTCTACTCCATGGCCTCAGATCCAAAAGCTGCATGATACAGGTTGCTTCAGTTAAGCAAGATATCCTTGGGAGCGGTCAGCATCATGCAGGAGGAATGATAGAAATCCCAAAGTGTAAAATGTACATCCATCCGCAGCCACCCAAGGGAGTGGCCGGAAGTCAGGTTAAGTGTTTGATGGACAGACGAATGGTGAGTATACCATAGGCACTCCTGTGAGGCATGCGCTGGAACAGCTTCTGTAGAAGCTGCGGCACGGGCCGGGGGTGTGTCTCCCCTCCCATCACTGTGGTCTGACACCTGGGAGGCAATGATTTGACTTTCCAGGGTAGGAGAAGGATAAATAGCTCCATGCGGTTTCCCAGATGCAGTTTGCCGGGATGGGGTTCCCCGGAATGTGATGGAGCCGCTCCGAACAGATCAGGGCAGAGACTGGCGGGAGGGGAAGGTTTCCCTAACAGCGTGGTGAGCCACTTAGGGGGCCCCGACCTCACTGCCATGGGTAAGGGGGCATGGTTGCAAGCAATGAAGGCTGACCTAGGTTATGGGATTACAAGGTATTAAGTCGAGAGCTGTATTGAGCATCAAGGGTCACAGCTGGTTAGCAGGTATGTGTGTATCTGTGATCAAGCTTTAATTAAGCAAGCCTGGTAGGTGGCGTAAGTTGTCACTCCAAATGGTTGCTGTGACTGCAATAGTGTGCGCAATGCGAACAGCACAGTTCGCCATGGTTTAGTATCACAAAGGTCTGGCACATGTCGGGTCAACATCAACAAAGTAGAGGCACTCGGCTCCCAGGACGGGTAACGGGTTGCTTCAAGTTATGCATATAATGCCCCGCCCGCATAGCCATAGTATTAGGCTGGGTGGAAGCGGTCCGCTAAGCAAGTGTGCTGCTGTTCCATAAATGCGGGAAACGAGTGTTGGAGAACACGAAATGCACATGTAAGTAGGAATGCCGGCCTTGGTGGGGGGCCCTGGCTGCGACGGTCGCCACACCCAGGGCTGTGGCGGAGTTAGAGGGCGATCCAGAGGCGGAAAGGTACTCAGGGGTACCCTCTTCATGAGCACAAAGGGTGCTGAGGCCTAATATCCCCAGGAAGTCTTCGCTGTGGACCCTGAGGTGCGACGGCGTCCCGTCTGTCCTATGGGCGGTTGGAAACCTGTACAACCGGGGGTCGCTTGAATGCTCCGCCCCTCGTAGGGGGGGGTGTGAGTAATGGGGTGAACCGACGGTTCACCGGAAGTGGGAGTGGCTATCCCCTCACCATAACCGCTAAGCACCGATTGGCTAAGGCCATGATGCAAGTTGGCCCATCAGGTGGTAGGCCGTGAGGGGCGGCTTGCCTTTGGATCGCCTGTAAGATAACCCACCATGTTGGCATAGTTGGTATGCTAATAACCCTGCAGCAATTTTCTCCCCGAAAACAGTGTCTTGTCTGTTTATTTATTGGGTATGATGCTGCATGGGGGTGATGAGTGTTGCCGATATTGGCACTATGTGGGCTGCCCGACGTCCACGAAGGGGACCTCCTAAGAGGGCGGCCCCTTTAGTGCCACAGGATGGCACACGGGACAGCCCAGCGTCGCGAGACCCCTTTGCGGTTCCGCTCGTCATTTCCAGCCCAGGTGGGGGAAGGGGAGAGGTATAAGTTCCTCCCCGCCCACCTAGCGGCCTCTTTGTTACTCACCCCTGACGCCGTTTCCCTCCCTACCGCTTACCCGGCGTAATCAGGGTGTGGAGGGGAGGAATTTCTAATCTGTTATTTTGTGTTGCAGGCGGAGTTACAGGGCGATCCAGAGGCGGAAAGGTACTCAGGGGTACCCTCTTCATGAGCACAAAGGGTGCTGAGGCCTAATATCCCCAGGAAGTCTTTGCGGTGGACCCTGAGGTGCGACGGCGCCCCGTCTGTCCTACGGGCGGTTGGAAACCGGTACAACCGGGGGTCGCTTGAACGCTCCGCCCCTCGTAGGGGGGTGTGAGTAATGGGGTGGACCGACGGTTCACTGGAAGTGGGAGGGGCTATCCCCTCACCATAACCGCTAAGCACCGATTGGCTAAGGCCACGTTGCAAGTTGGCCCATCAGGTGGTAGGCCGCGAGGGGCGGCTTGCCTTTGGATCGCCTGTAAGATAACCCACCATGTTGGCATAGTTGGTATGCTAATAAACCTGCAGCAATTTTCTCCACGAAAACAGTGTCTTGTCTGTTTATTTATTGGGTATGATGCTGCATGGGGGGTGATGAGTTTTGCCGATATTGGCACTATGCATTTCCTGTCGCCGAGGGCTCTCTCTGGCTGTTGGGACATTCCTTTGAGGGCACACATTTGCGGGACTTTAGGGTTCGAGCCCCAGCAACATGGAGGCGCACCAAAGCTGTGGGACCTGCGGGGGAGCAGAGGAGGCGTGAGCAGGGAGGGTTTCCTTTCATCTTCTCCATTCCGAGTTCAGTTGCTTCTTCTGCTGCTGCTACAAAACGAGACCACAGGAGAAGTGCTGGTTACAGGACACGCTGTGACATTAGGCCCACCTCCCTCCCCGGGGTGCGGTGGGAAGTAAACTTTTTAGAAAGCCCCTTTCTCTTGGAAAGAGTGAATGCTTACCGGCTAGCACTGGGAATCGAACTCATGCATCGCAACTTCAATGATTAATCTTTGCTTCCAAGAACAAAGTGAAAGCATTGTAAAGTGAAACGTGTTTAAAAAAAACAAAAAACTTTTTTACACAGTTGCCAGTGGCTCGCTTTTTAAAGATTTTAGCTAGAGTTTTAAATAAGGAATAGTAAGCAGTATCGGTGGCACCCAGTATAATACAGGCACAGTACAGCGTACGGTGCTTAATTTGATAAGAGTAAGTGCTGGTGCCCAAAGTTGGCTCAGTAGCCCACGGCTGGCACCGGCACACACCCTACCGAGGCCGCATATTCTGGAATCAGCCTCATGCATTTAACCGGCTACCAGACACCCCTGCCCCGGTAGCTCCCCGTTGCAGGTTCCTGCTTTCTCCCTTTGCGGCGGGTTTTCCACCTTTCTCTTCCTTTCTCCATTGTGCGTTTCCCTCGCTCGCTCTTGGGAAGTGTCGGAGGAGGAAAAATAAATTCCAGTCCTAAAAAACAAGTGCCGGTGGCCACCGCCCCCAAAAACGACCACGGGTCAAATTAAGCATTGGCAGCCTAGTTAATAACTGTCTTCTGTGACCCCATCAGCCAGTCCTGGGTTTTCGCGCACCATCGCAATGCATTCTGGGGCTGTAGGTCTAAACATTGCAAACAGGGTTTGTGACTTCCAACACCCACAATGCCGCTGGCTCAATAAACGTATTTTAACTATTTTCAATTTATATTAAAAATTGGGTCTCGTGGCCAGGCCCCCATCAATGATTGTCTGATCTGTCTCCTGTGCTTGAGAGTGCTGGGGTCATCCCCTCCCTCACCACTGCCCTGGCCCCAGCACCTTGAAGCCCTCTCTCCTCCTTCCTGAGAGGCCAGCGGTTGTTGGCGGACGCGGCTTTCTGCAGGCCTCACCTGCTGGTGTCGGGACACATCCGCGGCGAATCCGCGGCACAGGAGCTCCCGAGGTACCCATTAGCAGAGATAATGGGTAATGAAAACCCTTCTGCCTCGGAGATCGGCGAGTTTACAAAAGTTTGCAAACAACGTCTTTACAGATGTTTCTGAAGAAGAGAGTCTGCTAAAGACAAGAGCAGGGAATTTGTCAAGGGAGGCCAGGTGGGAACCACTAACCCAAGACAAAGTTTACAAACACAGCTCATGCAATTAAAATCCTCAAAATCCGCCTTCCTTCTCAAATTAAAAGTACACAGTGGAAAGTAGCATTATTATGAAATATCCATAATTACAATTTGAAATATTCAAATGGGTTTTGAACTAGTGAGGGTGCTGCTCGGGTGTATTCTTGTAGTGTCTGTGAAGGGTTTTGTGATGTTTTCGTGGTTGTGAAGCATCTCCCCTCAAGGCCTCGGTGAGGCCCCGCTAGCCCCATCTGTGTATTTATCGATTTTAAAGGCGCCCCTGGACTTTTCACCCAGACTGGATATGTCGACTCTAAGGAGCTAAAGTGAATGTGACCTCGGGGGAGGCGGTGGCCCCAGCCCCTGGACGAGGACTCCGCCCGGAGGGAGAGGGGGGCTACCAGGAAGGTTCGGAGTTTGACAAGACACCAGCCTGTCAGTGGCGGTCGCTCTCTCTTCTCTCGTCTCTCCGCCTCATTCACCACATGCTTGTCTCGGGCAGTCTCTTGCTAACCACGCACCCCTCTGCTCCCTCCTCTGCCTGTCTCTGGGTATCTGTCCATCTCACGCTATCTCTTAATCTCCCCTCCCACACACCGCCTATTTCCACCTCTCACCAGCCTTCCTTCAACCATCTCATCACATTCCTTTGACGTTTAACCTGGCTTGCTTCTCTTCACTCTGTCTCTAATGTCTCCCCTTCTCTTTCTCTCGCCCCATCTGTCTTATCCCTTCTTCTCTCTTCGTCTCCCTTCGTCCCCATCGTTTCTCGCCTCCCCCTTCTCTTTCTTCCTGTCCTCGGCACCCCCTGTCTCTCCCTCCCTCTCCCTCCCTCTCATGTTCTCCATTTCTGCCTTTTCTCTCGCTTTCTCGCCATCTCGTTCATATTCTTTCTCTATCTCTCATTCTCTGTCGCTCTTTTCCCTCGCCTTCCTTGCCGTCTCCCTCTCTCATCCTCCTCCGTTCTCTTCTTTCTTGTCATCTCTTTCTACCTTTCTGTCGTCGTCTCCCATCCCATCTCTCTCTCTCATTCTTTACACCCCTACTCTCTTCTCATCTCACCCCCCTCCTCTTTTTCTGTCTCTCCCTCTCTTCTCGTTCTCTGTCTCTCCCGCTCTCTTCTCGTTATCGCTCTCTCTCTTTCTACCTCTGTATACGTCGTTCCTTCTCTCTCTCTTTTCTTCTCCGTCTCGCTTCTTGTTCTCTGTCTCTCCCGCTCTCTCCTCCTTCTCACTCTCTCTCTTTCTACCTCTGTACGTCGTCCCCTCTCTCTCTTTTCTTCTCTCTCTCTCGTCCTCTTCCTCTCCCGCTCTCTCTCCCTCTCAGCCCCGGGACCCTGCACTGTCTCCATTCGCAGAGCCCTCCGCAGTCCGCACTCACCTGCAGCCCCGGCCGGGCCCGCCAGAGCTGCAGCCCGCGAAGGGCGCTCCCTGCTTCAGCCTCATCGATCTGCTCCTGGAAACACCCCGCGCATTCTTACAACCACTGCCGCCAATTAATATTGCATTAACCCTATTTTTAAAAAACAAAATGTCAGGGCAGGAAAGCACTACACCCCAGCAAACCAATCTATTATTAACGAGCGTGTAACCCGAGAGCGGGCTGTGTGCAGTGCGTGGGTTCCACGACCAGGAAATGCGTGAACACACAACAGGGCCCAACTCCGAGGGGGCGGGGTGTACACCCACGGTCGGCGGCCTGAACCCCTGATTCCAGATCCAAAATGTGACAGACGTGTTTGTGGCATGCTGCGCTGTGTTAATATACAGTTACAATATTCAGGCCCTCGCAGACACGGCTCTCCTCAGGCCCAGCCCTCATTAATTTTTTATCAACACCCCAGACTGGTGCTGAGAAAACCAGCGTCCGCCTGATCGCAAGTGACAAAATATCCCTCTGCACACAGGATGCTGCGCACAAATCCACATGCCCACTCGCTGCTCTTATCACATAATTATCCCAGCAACAAAATGGAAAAGTGTAATGAGAGCTGATGCTCCTCCAAACGTCCGGGAATGCTTAGAAATAGCAAGACGCGCCGCGACGGCGAACTCACCCATCAGCAGCCAAATGGAGCCCCCGGACATGAGGAAGAAGGTGAGCATGTCTCCGGCTGCGGCATGCACCGGTGTGGGAAGGAGGGAGCGCTCACTGCAGAGAGTGGGCAGTGAGCTTGGAGACACTTCCCCCTGCATCCTACCTGTAACTGTGTAGCACATGACAGAGGCAGACACGTACTCAGATGTTAGGATGCTACTACGTATTCTTCCCATTTTATGTGCACAAGTATATATATATATATATCTTTGTCTCACCTTTTTATTTCTCCCTAGTCCGAGGCACAAGATGGCTGCCAACACTTCCTGATTTGAAGTGTTGGCAGCCAATCAGAGGCAAGCTCGTGCTTGTGTAGTTAGGCTCTGCCCAGATATCGAAAGTTTTCTTTTCTTTAATTTCTCAGCAACTACTGAACGGATTTACACCATTTAACAAAAAGGACTCTTTCTGAACCAAGGGCTACCTTTTTGCCAAATTTGGTGTAATTCCATTCAGCAGTTCGGGCTGTAGCTTTGTCTAAAGTTTCCTATGGAAAATTACAATGGGAAAACGTGTTTTGGGACCCCCCTTTTATCTCGGCCCCCGCTTGATGAATCACCCCGAAACTTTCAAGACAGGAGCTGACCGGAGCGCCCCACTAGTTTTGAACTTTCGCAAAGATTCGTCAAGCGCTGCCAAAGTTATTGGGAAAACTAAAAATGCTTTTCCTATGGCAACTAGGTCCTAACTATAACTACCTACTGGCAACCGCCATAAGGTAATATATATATATATATATATATATATCCAACAGTAAGGTTGCCCTCAAGTGAAGACGCCGCTCACGGGGAGTAAAAACCTTTAATTGAAGACTGCAGTGTCGTAGTCTCCCTCTCCAAATCACCTTCTAAAAGTCCTACGCGTTTCGGACACTGTGTGCCCTTGTTCACGGGCTAAGGAAAAGAGCACAGTAATAAATCAGGTGTTCCACATTATGGCTGTTGTTTCTTTGCTGCAAGCGTGTGAACAAGGACACATGGATGTCCGAAACGCGTCGGGCATGGCATTTTAAGATATTAGTCAAGGTGGTATACTGACTCTGCTGCCGTCGACAATAAAAGGGTGACAACTCCTCGTGTGCAGGCGTCTTCATTGAGGGCAAGCTTGTGGAGTGATATATAGAGATATATATATATGTTGATTAAACCTGCATCGCAGGTATCACCACAGCACAGCAGGTACGGACCAATTGTTCCTTTCCAATGTTTAAAAGGCAATACCAGGAAACGTCAGGTTACAGCTCCATAGCTTTTATTTAATGCTTCACCAAAATCGTGTGGACAAGTGTCCGCCCCATATATATATATATCCGCTCACTTCTCTCGAGTATTCCTTGCCACTCCAAAACGAGAGTTGCTTCGTCGCTGTGACCCCTCGAGAGCGGGTCCTATGCATCAATTTCAAAAATGACGACGCCGTGTGCGGTTTTAAAGATTTATTTCGCTGCCGCTATCAAACGCGTTTTGACTGTAAAACAGTGTTGTTCACTGATAACGAAATTGTGAACGCGGCCATTTTTTAAAGTGCATTACTTGCTTCAAACAAGTCACATGACAAACTACAACTGTGATTAACGTGAAAACAGACTCGTAGTTTTTTTCAATTCACGGACATTTTTAGACAAACTTGTCACTGTTTTCGCAAGAGTGGGAATTCTGATAAACCACATTAAATCATCTTAATGAAGGCCACAATTAATACATCACCACATTATTTAGGACGCATCAATTTAGCATACCATATCATACTCATTAATACAATATTTACACTATTTACATTATATTGTCTGGCATTACGCTCAAGTGAGCATACATTTCTTTTGAAATTCATGGCAAAACTGCAATTGCATGTAGTGATCCAGTTCCAGTGAACTTATATACAAACAGTGTCCCACTTTATGCCCTCATTATCATAAATATAATTCATTTTTATTTATATTCATTTTCTTTTTCTTGGGGCTTGATGAAAAAGAACGCAATACTTAAGAGAGATTTACAAAGCAACGCAAGGCTACCGTGCATGGCCCTGCATTGGTTGGTAAATCTGGATAAACATAAGGCAGCGCAAATCATTGTATTGTGTTACTTTGCACAAAATATTCTACATTCCTACCTGATTTCATCTACATCTGTATGCTACTCCATACCACACCAATGTACTCAACACCACTCCACTATATGCCTTTCCACTGTATGCCAATCCACTGCACACAACTACACTCTACACCACAACACTATATGATATACCACTCTATGCACTATAATGTACGCCACCTCACTCTACGCCACACCATTTCTTGTCACTCCACTGTACCTCATTACACTCTATGCTATTCCACTCTATGCCACCTCACTCTATGATATAACATTATACCCCACTCTAATGTATACCACTCCAGTGTACGCCACTCCACTATACACCACTCCACTCTACAGTATTCCACTGTATACCACTCCACTCAATGCCACTTAACTCTATGCCACTTCACTGTATGCAGCTCAACTCTTCGGCACTCCACTCTAGGCTATTACACTGTATCCAAGTCTACTTCACATCACTGCCCTGTATGGTATTCAAATCTACCCCACTCCACTGTACATCACTCCAGTCCACTCCACTTCACTGTACGCCAATCCACTCTATTTTACTCCACTATATGCTTTGCCACTGCATGCCCATAAATGCACTTTCTCATGGGTTTGGTGGTACAATGACTCCTAGATCAACATAGTCTTGATAGATGGTTATTTTTGTAATATTTCCACTAGTGACCAATGCTGAGCACGTAGCCTACGTGGGGCTTTGGGCTGATTGTATCCCTCTGTCCATTGTGCCATTTTAAGATTGCTGCGGGTGGTGACACTGCAAGGGACAAACACAGTGCTTCAGAAGATGCTGACATCCTATCCTTCCTCACCACCATCTCTCCTTCTATCAGATTAACGTCTTCTTTCTCACCACCCCCAGCTATGTTTTGAGTTCCTTTTCACACATGGTTGCATGTTGATTATATAGATGGTCCATTTGCCCCCCGGTATTATGTCTACCTGGTTTGCCATGAAAACCTTTTTCTTTTCAAATTGAGCATTCTGAGATGCACTCATGTAGGAAAGTGCCCCTTTTTGCCAATTCTGTGTGGTCCTCCCCACTTTTTTCTAGACTTTCTTGCTGGTTTTTTGACTCTGCACACTGGAGCACTGGTGTGCTGTAGCCAATGTATGTGTCCTGACCCCTATAAGAGTGTTCAATTGGTATACTCCTCACTGGCATACGTAACCTACCTATAAGTCCTTAGTATATGGTACAAAATGTACAGAGAACCTGTGAGTTAAATATCGCTAGTGGACTGCAGCACTAATTGACAAGGGGTGTACAGTTTAAACCATCATTTTGATCTGTCAAAGTAACCCTTTTGACAGGACTAAACCTCATTTTCAATATTTATGTCACCCCTAAACTAGGCCCTAAATTCCCATAGTTCAGGGTGCATAGTTTTTAAACGTAGGACATGTACTGGTAGTGAAAAATTTGCAAAGTCTTTTTCCCTTTGGCATGGTTGGCTCTCCCACTGGAAAAAACTGACTTACTGCACACAGGACCACTGCAGCAAACACATTGTCCTGCATTGTTGCTTCTGCTTCTGGAAAATTACTTGTTGTTTGCTGCTTGAATAATTCAATGTCAGACTCACTATTTTTGATGATTGCAGTCACTACAGTACTAAGAGACTTGGGGCCTGATTATGAGTTTGGCGGTCATGGTACTGCCTTCGAAACAGCGTCAGAATCGCCACTGCACCATAGACAAAAGACTGCTGAGGTCCCGCCACCACCCCCAGGGAATATCAACCATGGTGGCTGCAAGATAGTCCAATGCGTCTGTCGGAGGGCGGATCGCCAGTGTAACCACCGGCCCAATTATGATGTGCCTTCCTGCTGGTGTGACTGTTGTGGTCCAACCACCACATCTGAGCTGGCAGAAAGGGAGGGCATAAGACTGAAACTCACCGGTATTCAGCTTCACATGTCCTGTGCCACCATGGAGCAGATCATACATTTCCTACTGCTCCTGTTCCTGGCTGATGACATCCGAAACCGACACCATCATGGATGCAACCGATGGTAAGCTATACTCATACCATTTCCCTCGACTCCTCAGCAAATAGTTGCCACACAATGGACCAATGCAAAAACAACAGTTGATGGACAGAATGCAGAACAATGTCATACATTCACCCCAGTACAGAGATCTGGGCCTAAATCCATCGATTTTTTGCTCACCATGCCATTCCAGTTTGAACCCAGCCATATGCAAATCAGTCTTGACCCTGTGCCTCATGGGAAAAGTCCAGCCCGAACTGCCAAGCCAGGTCCTCCTTGAACTGGAAACAAGCATCCTAGGACCGGTTTCGGGGTTTCACCCCTCTTCAGCCAAGATAGCTTGATTCCAGTGGCATGGAGAGCACGGGACCCACGTCTGGGCATACCCGTCCCACTCGGGGTGACAAATGCAAAAACAACAGTTGATGGACAGAATGCAGAACAATGTCATAGATTCACCCCAGTACAGAGATCTGGGCCTAAATCCATCGATTTTTTGCTCACCATGCCATTCCAGTTTGAACCCAGCCATATGCAAATCAGTCTTGACCCTGTGCCTCATGGGAACAGTCCAGCCCGAACTGCCAAGCCAGGTCCTCCCTGGACTGGAAACAAGCATCCTAGGACCGGTTTCGGGGTTTCACCCCTCTTCAGCCAGGATAGCTTGATTCCAGTGGCATGGAGAGCACGGGACCCACGTCTGGGCATACCCGTCCCACTCGGGGTGACAAATGCAAAAACAACAGTTGATGGACAGAATGCAGAACAATGTCATACATTCAACCCAGTACAGAGATCTGGGCCTAAATCCATCGATTTTTTGCTCACCATGCCATTCCAGTTTGAACCCAGCAATATGCAAATCAGTCTTGACCCTGTGCCTCATGGGAACAGTCCAGCCCGAACTGCCAAGCCAGGTCCTCCCTGGACTGGAAACAAGCATCCTAGGACCAGTTTCGGGGTTTCACCCCTCTTCAGCCAGGATAGCTTGATTCCAGTGGCATGGAGAGCACAGGACCCACGTCTGGGCATACCCGTCCCACTCGGGGTGACAAATGCAAAAACAACAGTTGATGGACAGAATGCAGAACAATGTCATACATTCACCCCAGTACAGAGATCTGGGCCTAAATCCATCGATTTTTGCTCACCATGACATTCCAGTTTGAACCCAGCCATATGCAAATCAGTCTTGACCCTGTGCCTCATGGGAACAGTCCAGCCCGAACTGCCAAGCCAGGTCCTCCCTGGACTGGAAACAAGCATCCTAGGACCGGTTTTGGGGTTTCACCCCTCTTCAGCCAGGATAGCTTGATTCCAGTGGCATGGAGAGCAAGGGACACCATGGACCAAGCAAGGGGTTTGGGGTCCCTGGGCCAAACATATTTTATGTTCGGAACTGTTCTCAATGTATAATTCAATTACAGCTCTATGATGCCCTCTTTGGACAGGTCACTGACACTCCACAGGCACAGTCTACAAAAGTTGACATTGGTTCACATCTCATAATCAGGGATAGTGATGTGTGCATTAAACTCTGTCACACAACAGCACCTCCTCATCAATATAACACCTATTGATCTCTGTGACACCCTTAAATTACTCACCTGCTAGGTACTTTTGTGATATCAAAGATACATCTGTATGGATGTGTCATGAAACAGAAACACACCTTCTCTGCTAAATCTCTGTAATGGACTGTCACACATCACCTCATTAAAAGGTAATGTCAGCTAAATGGGATTCCAAATAATCAGTGTGAGAATAGGTGTGCCTCTACCAGTGGGACCCCTGAAAGGCTGGGGCCCTGAGCCACAGTCTACTTTGCATATTCATCAAAACCTCTATGTGCACAGGACCTGTGGCTTGAAGTATATCAGTGATAACCAAGGGCCATGCATATGTGGGAAATGTATAAGTGTAAGTGCAAGTCATAAAAGCAAACACAGCAGTTACGGCATTTGTCACACAAGTAGATAAAGTAGGTGAAGGTGCACACACTAAAATGGACACATGTCCATAAAAATGCCTTCAAAGGTATGACATATTAACCACATTTATGTGTGGATACACAAATATCTAACTTGCACACAACAAACACATATCCAACCTACATTATAGGGAATAGTGCAAGCTAAATGATGTTGACATTGGCCAAGCCAAACTGAAATACTTGCCATATGAAATACCACCTGATGTAATGTCAGCCCCAAATTTGAAATCATTCCACATATCCATCCCTGGAACATTCCCTCTTGTCCTTTGTCTAGCTTGAGCACTGGTTCAAAGGTCAGATAGTACTAACCACTTCAAATGGATCATCAATCAGTGTGAAAAAATACAACTATAGTCACACATCCCAAAGTATCCAATAACATCAAATAGTTAGAAAATTAATGGTAGGACTAATGTGTATGAAAACAAGCAATGTTTTTTATTTGTCAAAAATAAATTCATGGAATAAAGCAAAGGGCACTGGCCGTGCACTAACACACTACAGTTGACCAGCACACTGCTGTGCCACTAAACCTGCCTTTCATGACAGTGCCAGGGGAACCTCCACATGAAGGGGCATTTAGTGGGCAGTCCAGGTACCTCAATAATGTTGGGGAGGGATGGGATCGGTATTGGGAGGGGTGGGTTTTGTTTTGGAAAGGGGTGGTCCTGACTTTATGGAGGGGTTTTGGTCTCCTTAGGGATATGGCTGGGTTTAGTGGTGGGAGAATCACATTTCTCAGGGATGGATTGGGATGTGGAAGGGGTGGGTTAGGGTGTGGAAGAGGTTTTTTGGCTTATGGAGGGGGAATCAGCTTTGACAAGGGTAAGGGCAACTGCAAATAAGAGGCTTTCACACGGAAAATGGGCAGGATGTTCAGGAGGAAGTAGGGTTTGCGAGGTAGAGGGAGTAGAAGTGTCAGGTGTGGGTGGGTGTGTTGTTTGTTCAGGTGTCTATGTGTTTGATGTTTCTTGTTTGTGTTTTGTAGGTGTCTGTTGTATGGTTGAGTGTGGGTATTTGTGTTTTCTAGTGGTATGTGCTGGGTATGCTGAGGGTGGTGGATGGGTATGTGGTTGTGGTGTCTGTTGTAATACAGGGGGTCGTGGAGGTCCTGTGGGTGTGGGTGTGGTGTCTGGGGGTATGTTGGGGTGATGGTGAGGGGATGAGTGTCATGTGAGTGGTTGCATGCTTCTGTGTTTTCTGGTGTTTGTGTTTGCATGTGCTGCTTGGGGCTGTTGAAGTATATACGTGTGTATGTGTGGGTGTGCTTGGGACAGTTATTGGAATAGGGAATTTGGATGGTGAAGAGGTAGGAGGTGGGGTGGACGTTTGGGATGGGTGAAAGGCTGCCATGAGTGAGGAGGACAGAGCCTGAAAAGATCTCTCTAGGCCAGATATAGCAGTGTGGATACCTTTGAGGTAAGCCACCATCTATTGCAGATGACTGCATTGCCCCTGGATGGCATTCAGTTGTGCCGTCTGACCCACAGAGATGTTTCTCAGGAGGTCAATAGCCTCCTCACTTAGGGCAGTGGAGGTAACAGGGGCAGTGTCTGTTGTGTCACGATCAGAGCCACTCTGGTCAGCTCCTTCCCCAACGATGTTGGACCTGTCTCCTCCACTTGCCTGGAAAGATGCTGAAATGCCATATAAAACAGGTTTATTGCATGTACCAGAACACACTTGACCAACAGCTTTGATCACAGAACATTAATAAAGTGTACAGAGGATTCCAGCTACAAGGTTCACTATATTGGCATCAACATTAGCATGATCACATGCATGCATGCTACATGAACTGTAAACAGTTGCTGACAGTCAAGTCATAACCACAGACAGCTCCAATTTCATGAGTGAAGTTGCCTGATCTCCATCCTCATGTATCTAGTAGGATACATAATCACCTTGTGTAGGTTGACTTTTGCAGTATACCTCAGTAACCTGATGTCATCAAATAGGATGGCCATGCCAAATTGATTCCTACAGATTCCACACAAGGCCCTGCAATAAGCAAATGGTCATATTCCTAATATCACATTATGATGAAATGATGGTCAACTAATACAGCTATGTTGAAGTGATACGTATGGTAGCAGGTGACATGGAACTGCTCATTTCACACTGTTGACCCTTTTTAAAAGAAACGCCATCATATGTCAAAGGTCCGAATAGTCTCATGAAAGCATTAGTTAAGGAGCTTTTCTATGTATCACATGTAGCACAAAAAAGAAGAGTGGAGTCAATCGGTCCAAATATATGGGAGATGTGTTTACAAATGTCCACAGCATGATGAACTAGCTAGGCCTAGGGACATCCCCAGCCCAGGTTGGTATTGGCGAGAACAGCATCCTTACATTGCATACCTAAAAGCCAATAGGACATTGAAGGTTGTTGAGGCTCAGGGAATCTCCATTACATGAAGAGGTGGTTTAACCTGTGTCCTAATGGGAAGGCACATCACAGTACCTTTTTGTCTCACATACGGAAATTCCATTACATTACTGACTGTTGAAACTCACATATGATCCCTACATTTCTGCATGTCACTCCCTGATGCATGTCACCAGTCAGTGAATGAACCTTGAAAAATTCACATGTGCAATTCACATAACTGAATACTCCCACATCAACAGCATGGAAATTCACATTGTGAGAAATTACTGTATGTCTACTTGTCATGCCCTTCATTGCTTCATCAATTTAACTTGACTTATGACATTGAGTAATGGCTTGGGGTATGTGTCACCCACCCACCAATGTCTACACACTCCTGTCTGTTGTAACACATGAACTGTATACCCATCAAACATAAGTCTTTCCAAATACAGATTGGCCAGCACACAGATTTATAAAGGAATGTTATGTTATGTTAAAATTATTTCTAGAGTGCACATACACCGATTGGTTTCTTGGTGCTAAGTATTGGAGTAGCCGAGCCCTGGTGAGACTATTCATATGCCTGAACAAAGAGCCATGTCTTAAGGAGTCTCCTGAATATAAGTAGGTCTGTACAGGATCTAATACCATAGGGGAGGGCACTCCAAAAGTGGGGAGCCAACACCGCAAACTTGCTGCCACCTAGTTTCTTCCGTTTATGGGGTGGTATGACCAATAGATTCATGTAAGCAGAACGCAAATTGTGAGTGGGTATATGTCTCTTGATGAGATAGGAGACACATTTTGGGCCGACACCCTGTAAAGACTTAAAAATGAGACACCCAATTTTGAAGGCACAGCATTGAAATATTGGTAGCCAATATAACTTCTGCATAAGAGGGGAGGCATGTTGCCTTCTTGGTTGGTGGAAAATCAGTCTAGCTGTCTGATTCTGCACCAGCTGCAGTTTCTTGACTAGATACATTGGCAAACCAAAATACAAAGAATTGGCGTAGTCTATGTGGGAGAGAACCAGGCCTAGGACAACCTGTACCAGTGCTTCCCTAGTAAGGAATCTACTAATTTTCCTTATCTTCCGCAAGTGGAAGAGGCCGGTAGAAACTACCATTCTAGTCTGGGACTTCATAGACAAGTCACTGTTAATTGTGACCCTGAGGCTCTTAGATGAAGATGATGGAACTGGTGGAGAGCCCAGCTCAGTTGGCCAAAAGTGTGAATTCCAGGGGTTCTGACACCACCAGTTAAGATCCGTTCCGTTTTGTCTGGAATAAGCTTTAAATCGTTGCTGTTCATCCAATTGCTGATGAATCTATAACAGACTCCCTCACAACCTCTATTTCTTTAACTTATAAGAGCAACATCAATGCGGGCTACACTTATAATTTATACGATTCAACACTTTGACAATATGATTTGTTTGTCATCATTTTTTTATTCAAAAGTACATGTAATTTTTTTTTCATTCGTTTTTTAAAATAAATATAGAGCCATAAAAATATTCATTTACATTTATATGCAATATTTTTTATACATAATTACACTCTCATAACACATGAGGAACAAATATGATATATATCTCCGGACCCCTGCAAAAATATATAATCAACAACCAATTTCTTTGCATCAATTCACAAACTCACTCAATCACAACCAAACACATTCATACATCACCCAATAACAACCACTCTTCATATCTGGATCATGGGGAGACCTAGAACTAATTGGTCTCCACAACCCTATCGTATAAACTAAGTGCGACAGGGTTTATTCAGAAGGTCGACGCACGTTTCGGTGGGTTGGAAACAGATGACAGACCACCTTCCTCAGGACCAAGCCAAATAGACTGACAACCAGACAAGGGGTACAGTGAGTGTATTCATACACCTGGAAACTGAAAGAGGCCACTACTGTTGGATTTCAACTGCTGTGCACTAATTACTTCTCCATTGTCAATCCTATGTATTCTCAGTAAAAACTCCATACACTTAAATTCAGTACTCATAAGTGAATTCCTAAACGATGTCCACTCCGTGGGTGAGTGACTATGTTGTATTTGTTTTTCGTAAGTGCAAATGATATTGCCGTAGTCTTTACTTCATACCGTCCCTCTCGGGGAATCCCCCAGCGAGGATAAGCCGGCCTCCGTGTCTTCTCTCTCGATTTTCCCGACATGTTCAATTGCTGATGTACAACATGGTAGACTGAAAGTCAAAGATGGAGTCGCCGTGGTGTTGATGGTGAATATAAGTTGCAAATCATCTGCGCAATTAAAGGTGCTCACATTTCTTTCCCTTAAAGACCA
This sequence comes from Calotriton arnoldi, assembly GCA_963921515.1. Lineage (NCBI taxonomy): Eukaryota > Metazoa > Chordata > Amphibia > Caudata > Salamandridae > Calotriton > Calotriton arnoldi. Next base: position 20,660 of record CAWUFW010020760.1, read on the forward strand.
GATCAGAGGGAGTAAGTATAGATTGAACAGGTGTGGGGATAACGATGATCCCTGTGGCACTCGACAGTTAGACTTCACCTCAGGTGCAATGAAAGGAGATAGGCGAACAGATTGGGACCGATCTTCCAGGAAGGATGTGATCAAGTCAAGTGCCGAACCCTGAAGTCCTGCGTCCCTGACACGGTCCACCAGAATTCCATGGTCGACCGTGTCGAACGCCGCAGAAAGATCTAAAAGCACCAGGGCCTGTCAGCTTCCTTTCTTAATTTGTCCAATACAGTCAGGATTACCGCCTCAGTTGAATGAGAGGGACGAAAACCTGCTTGATAGGGGTCAAGGAATTGTGACTGTTCAATGAATGAACATAGGCATTTCACCACATGGAATTCCAGTACCTTAGCCAAATACGGAAGCAGAGATATGGGACGATAGTCAAGAGGGGACAAGGGGAACTATGGAAGCTTTTTTAAAACCTCTGGGAACACAACCCTGCATTAATGATTCATTCAAAAGAAGGAGGGCAGGGTTAGGGTTTACAGTGAACACTTATCTTAAGATATGAGATAGACAACTATCGGCAGGGGAACCAGACTTAACCCTGCACAGGAGTTCCAGAAAAGCTACATTGCTGATCGCCGGTAATTGATATAAGGAGCAAGGGTTCCTCGAGGTCGTAGGCATGACCTCATATGCCAGGCTAGCAGGAATGCTGGTTTTAATCTTAGTAATTTTGTCAATGAAAAATGTATTCAAGGAGTTACAGAGTGACTGGGATGACACTGGTTTTTTTGTAACTCTGTCAGGGTTAGATAACTCCTTGACAATTGAATCTTTATCTTTTGATTTTTTGGCAGAGTTCAATATCTTTGCAGAGAAGTAGCTAGCCTTAGTGACTTGAATGGATTTCTTATATTCCTTGAGTTGAACTAGACAGATGTCTTTCTTATAAGGGGAGTAGTTCCATCTCCAATTCCTTTCAGTTTGGCGCAGGGTCAATTTTTGAGTTTTTAGGTTTTCAGAGAACCATCTCTGAGCCTCATGGCACCTTGCTGCTTTAATTATCCTGAAGGGGGCATGTTCGTTACTCGCTTCTGTTAGCCAAGCTGTGATGTTTTCTGCACTAAGGTCAACAGACGGCTGATTAATGGGAACTGTATTTGCCAGTGAGCTGCAAAAGGCATTGATGTTAATAATATTCCATTTCCTTCCCCTCAGCCATCCTTTAGCTGGGGGTTTGCCTATGATTGTGTTACCAATCACAAACTTTATTTGGGAATGATCAGACCAGGTGCAGGGGGACACTATCAATGTGGATACTACAAGGTTGGATGTCCAAATTTGATCTAAAATATGTCCTTTAATATGTGTGGGGGTGTAACATGTTGAGTACAGTTCAACCCAGTGCGTAGGTCGGTCATTTCCACGGAGTGTGGACCGCCCGCCACCTCAATGGCCCAATAATTAAAATCACCAATGAGCAAAATCTCTGCATGATTACTAATTAAGTGGGCCATCTGTTCGCCTAATCTTTGGGCAAAAAGCGGCATATTCTGAGGGAGTCTATAGAGCAGTACACAAATTAAAGGTACCGAAGCCGAGTCCAGCTTGATGACTAGGTTATCCACTGAGGTGATGTCCAGTATAGTGAGCATAGTAAATTTCAAATCTTTACGAATTATAGCGGCTACCCTACCCCCTTTTTTCTCAACCAGTCGGTTGGCCTGAAGAATATAATAGTTATTGAGGAGGGCAACCAAAATATATGGGGCAGATTCTGGGGTTAGCCATGTTTCAGTTAATAGAAGAATATCAGGTTTAGTTGAATCTAGAAGGTGAAATATGTCCAACTTATGTTTTACCAAGGAGCGTGTGTTTTGTATGTAATTGTCAGTTCGTGTGTCCCCTGGTTATCTCGCCTCTGAGTATTTTCCATAGCAGGGGGCGGGGGAGGGTGGTCAAATTCAGGGAAAACATCCCTGCGTTTCATAATCTTTGAATGGCCGGTCGTAGCCTTAGCTTCTCCTCCCGCCTTCGGTGATTGACTGCCCCTGATGGGCGTGCCCCCAGGAAGTATGCTCGGCATTTGGCCGACTAGCAGGGTAAGCTTCCGCTACTGTGTCAGGTAAGATTGTTAAAAAGCATGTCAAATTCAAACGGGTGAAAATATTAAAGTAGAAACAAGGCAGCGGCAGTATCCTATACTGCCTGCTCCCGCGCTGCGACCGGCATTAAATGGCCGGTCGTAGACTTAGCTCCTCCTCCCACCTTTGGTGATTGGCTGCCCCTTATGGGCGTGCCCCCAGGAAGTATGCTCAGCACTCTGCCGACTAGCAGGGCAAGCTTCCGCTTCTGCGTCAGGTAAGATTGTTAAAAAGAATAAAAAAAGCATGTCAAATTCAAACAGTGCATATATTAAAGTAGAAACAACAAGGCAGCTGCAGTACCCTATGTTGCCCACTCCCGTGCTGCGACCGGCATTAGATGGCTGGTTGTAGCCCTAACTCCTCCTCCTGCCTTTGGTGATTGGCTGCCCCCAATGGGCGCACCCCCAGGAAGCACGCTCGGCACTCGCTGACCAGCAGGGAAAGCCCCCACCACTGTGCCAGGCAAGACTGCCAAAAAGAATCAAAAAAGCATGTCAAATTCAAACAGCGCTAACATCAAAGTAGAAACAACAAGGCAGCAGCAGCAGCATCCCATACTGAATGAGATATCAACCTATGAAGACACGTAGATAATAGATGAAACAGGGTCTGGCATGCGCCCCATCCACTCTGGGAGGACATCCTCAGCTGGACCTCTGTGATCTTGCAGGTGCATCACCTCAAGTCCTCCCACCTTTTTCTGCAATAGACGCTGCACTGGTGACAGGGTCCGCACCTTCCGGGCGATGGCTTTGCAAATGGGTTGCTTCTGATGGGCGTTGACCTGAATGAAAGCAATAGATGAATAAACAGATTATAACTGCAAGTTTTAGGATATCTGTTTGGTTGACACATTTTGGATGTACTTAGCACAAGCATCAATGAATAGTTAACACAGTACATGTGTATTTCTCATATGCTAAGCACTACAAAGACATGAATACACACTTTTCTAGTCATCTGCTGACTATCCTCAACCCTGGTCATGTTTTACACTGACTAACCCAGCCCACTAACATCATGTAGGCAAAGGCCATCCTACATGTGCTGTGATGTGAGCTACTATGAAACACGTATAATCAATGAGGGTACTTGTTCCTAAGTGGAAAAGGTTAGAAAAGGGTGAAGAAGTAACTGGTTAGAATATATGGTTCTGGGGGTGTCTTCTTTATTTGGAAGTGCTGCCCTCACACACCCATGTGGGTGTCATGCTTCATCATCGGGCCATTTGTTCCTCGTGGGTCCAGCGCTGCAATGCCCCACAGGCTCGCGAGAGGGCTCTTTGTCGGAGATCTTTTTTGTATCAGCCGTGATGGTGTATACGGGTGTGTGGAGTTCTATATTAGAGGTGGAGAGTGTGATCTAAAATTACCTGGGAGGGCGCAGCAAGGGAGCTGCATCGCTGCCATGGGGCCGTGCTTCTGTTCCGGGTTGGCAGAGGCAGAGTCAGTACAGGCGGGGACACGCCTGAGACCTTCTGCTGTTCCAAGTCATCGATGAGGCTTCCTACAGTAACCTACGGTGGGGGACAGGCAAGTCATTCCTTCCAGGAGGTAGGAAGGGGCAAGCCCTATTTTCAAAAGGATGGCGGGGCCTACTGGAGACATTATAGGATGGGTTGCAGTTGAGACCCACGACCCTATTAAGACAACAGACTTTTCTCCTGCAGGGACCCTCTTTGATAAGGTCGGGGGGCACCCATGGATTGTTTTTGGACAGTAGGGGGGAGGCTCTTCTGTATATAAAGAAGGGAAAGAACCCCCAGAACAGAAGTACCTTACCTGCCGTGAAAGTCTGTAGGTACACCCTTCGTAATCGGGGGGTCCCAATCACGTTCGCACCTGGATTAGCAGGATCAGCATCGACCCTTCCACCTAGTGGGCTGGCTACCGAGAATACTACAGTATTCTGCTAAGGCTAGGAACAAGCTTCCTGGACAGACTGGGACAGAAATTGGTTAGGCGGGAAAGTGGAGAAAGCAGGGTTTGTAGGGCGTAGGCAAGAGCCCCAGGAGTAGAGGCAGAGGAAGGAAGACATCACAACCTAAACTGAAAGTTACCCCTTCACTAAAATCATATTATAAGGTGCTAGCTTCCCCAACCCCAGCTACAGAAGACATTGTAAGGGGAAACATCAACCCTACCTAAATGGAACAAAGGGATAGCCCAGACTTAGAGACTAACATGACGTTGCCCCCTCCTCTCCCGGCAGTTCAGATTTCTACACCAGCAGATGGAAGCAGCCCCTGAGTGACAATTCCAACGTCAAATAGGTTTAAAGCTCTGGAGTTGCACAAAGAGGATAAGCAGGATGAGCAGGAGAAGGCTTCATATTCGGACCCGGGAATCGGATGCTCTCCCCAGGCTATGTTAGTTTCAGAGGCTTCTTTGGCATCTATCCTTCTGGCCCTTAAGGAGGAGATGAAGAGTAGGTTTACGATATCTGAACAGAATCAGGTGGCGATACAGGCCTCCTGTGCTGCTTTAGCTCAGAAGCTGGAAGAAGTCTCTGCAAAAACCGAAATCCTGGAGCAAGATATCCCCAAAATGAACAGAGACAAAATTAGATAGCTTTGGTGACTTGGTCTGAATGACTGCACATCTTTTGTAAATAATAGGTATCTATTCCAAAGTGAAAAAAGCATAAGAATAGACAAAATTTCAAGGTGGTGCTATCATGCTATGCATCCAGTGACCATAGGTGCTTATAAAACAGACCCAACAGGGTATGTTTACAACATGTCGAACAAAGAAACAAGCAAACAAGCACACACTGGTCTGTGTAATTGAAAGTCCAACTCGTCTCGAGTCAACTTGGTGCCGGTGAACAAGACAGGAGCGGACTTATCAAGGTCCAAACTGAACATCAGGTTCCAAAACATTTAGGGAAATGGACAGGAGTAGAGGGGACATTCTTGGAAAGGTTTTTATATACATTTTGATACCATTACGGAGTCTATTAGACAAATTCATTTACACAGGAATCATGTCACTGTCCTCGAGCCTTGAAAAAGTCTGGGGGGACGAAACACGTGTTGACTGCAGTGTTTTGGATGTTTACACCTGTGACTATCATTGTGAAGTAAAAGAAGAAATGCAATAACAACAGTGGATTGGATTGGTTCTTTACAAAACAATTGATTGACTCGAGGCGAGTTGGACTTTCAATTACACGGACCAGTGTGTGCTTGTTTGCTTGTTTCTTTGTTCGACATATCCCCAAAATGAAGCAGGCCATTGATATGAACACCGCTAGTTTGAGTCAGCTTGTCAGGCAAAATAAGGAGATTAAATAAGACCTTGAACGCCTGGAAAATCACTCGCGCAGGAACAATCTTAGGCTTCTTTAATATACCCGAGTCTGGAGAGGGTTTGGATATAAATGCCTTTGTGGTCTTGCTGCTCCAGGAAAGGGTCTTAAAAAATAGGCCAGATATCGATCTTTCTTCTGAGATCCAATGGGTCCATCGAGACCCTTTTAAGAGGAACCCTGGGAAGCAGAAACCTAGGAGGATCTTAATTAACTACCTCACCTACACAACTAAGGAGGCAATACTGTCTATGGTGCTAAAAGAAGGCTCTCACTCTGCTGGATCATACTTGTTCGCTATAAGATCTGGCGTTTGTCATGGCACTGCTCAGAAACAGTGGGAACTGGGGAAGAGGATCGAGGAGTTGAATAAACTTGGAGCCAAAGTGCAGTTAAAATCCCCGGCCTCTCTCCGAATAATGTGGAACAACCACATGTATAATTATTGTTCAGTTGAGGAAGTCAATGCCCTGGTTGGTAAAATTAGGAAAGAAGCAGGTCCTTAGGAATGCGGGGAGGTCAGTGTGAGGGTAGGCCCGACATACCACAAAATATACTTCACCGATAAGGGAAGACCACTAGGCTTTAGGCATATAAAGTCAGGGAGGGCTCCCCAGGGGTGGGGGGGTGGAGGTTGAATGGGCACGAGGTGGGGAGCAGTGGGAAAAAAACAAAAAAATAATGTCCTCTATAACACCAGAATGAATGGAATGTATGGAATCACAGCGCCGGTTCAATGCAGTGCTAACATTAAACTTTTAAGATGTGGGGGGCTAATGAGTTAACATTCTTATCTTGGAATGTCAACGGGCTTAGATGTAAGCGTACGCAGAGGTTGGTAATGAAATATCTGGAGGAGAATAAAGCGCATGTATCCTTGCTCCAGGAAACCCATTATTTTCAAAACTTCCCTGGATAGATTGTTTTTTAGTTTCAGAGCAGGTCACGCACTCTAAGGGTGTTGCCATCATAATAATGCGGTGGGCGGGATGTGTTATTAAATCCTCTAAAACTGATAAATCTGGGAGCTGGATAATCGCAACCCTGTGATGCGGAGGGGCAGAGCTAGTTTGTGCTGTCTTTTATGGGCCCAAAATTGATGATCCTTCTCACCTTTCTAATTTAGAATGGAACCTGATGAAAGTAACATCTCCAATAGTGATCAGGGGACTTCAATGTTTTACTGGACCCTACACAAGATAGGTCTAACAGGAAGAGCCATGACCATGTTCCCTATGTGCGCCAGACCCTAAATAATATGATGCATGATCTGGCGCTGTTAGATGTGTGGAGGTATAGAATGGGAGCCAGGCAAGGCTTTACATTTCACAGTAAAAAATGTGCCCATTTCTCCAGGTTGGACTACCTCTTTGCGGACAGGACTATAATAGAGGCAATAACGAGTATTAGCGTCCTCTCCGGTCATATTTCGGACCATGCCGCGATCAGCATATCCCTAGTCGGTTATGTCAGAATGTCCAGGTCAAGACGGACATTAAAGAGGGCCATCCTTACTGATCTTGAGATGGGTGAGGCACTAAAGCGGGCAAGTGTGGCTTATTTTAATGACAACATTGGGTCCACCTCCTTAGATTTTATGTGGGATACCTTTAAGGCATATATTAGAAGGGTGCATCAAAATCTGTCATATGTTAAAACAAATGCCGAGAGATCAAGTCTAAAGGAAATTGAAGATATAGTGGGATCTCTGGAGGCTGATCTTCTCTAGGTTGGCTCGGGGGTCTGCTGTTGTGAGGGAAAAGGTACAGAGACTCCTAGAAGAGGCAAGACTACAGGATAAGAGTGGATCAAAAGTGTAGAGTGCAGTGGCAAGCCAGATGTATGCAGAATTTTGAGCATGGGGAAAAGGCAGGTTCATTGCTGGCGTGGAAAACCAGAGCAGGCAGTTGGTTGTAAATGCCAGAGAAGATGACATGCAAGCCTGTCTAGTATCCTTATTCTCCACACTATACAAGGAGGAGATCTGTCCCAATCAAGACCTCCTTAAAGCCTGGCTAAGTAAGATACAACTGCCAAGTCATTTAGAAGAAGCTCTAACCAACAGTAGAGAGTTGGGTGTTACTTGAGGCCCCAATAACTAAGGAAGAGATCCGTCTAAGCCTAGCTAAGAGTAGGACCGGTAAGGCTGCGGGTACAGATGCCCTCCCAAATGAAGTCTATAATTTATTAATAGAGGAATTGGTCCCGGTCTTGGAAAACCTGTTTATCTCAATATATAGACAGGGTGGGCATATCCCAAGATCCTGGAAGGAGACCACAATAATTCTCATCCTGAAAACCTCCAAGGACCCTTGCAGGTCCGATTCCTATCAACCGATCTTCCTGAAGAATGTGGATTATCAAATCTTCATGAGTATTCTAGCGGGGAGATTGGCTAAGCTTGCCCCACAACTGATACACTTAGACCAGAAGGGCTTCATCCCTAAGAGGCAAATACAGGAGCTGACTCAACAACTTATTGGCACAATAGATCTTGCTTCTGAACGCTCTCCCCCCCCCTGGCAGTGGTCGCTATAGATGCAGCCAAGGCTTTTGATCAAGTGTGTTGGGTGTTTCTCTGGGAGGTCTTGAGAGCAATGGGGTTCGGCTCTGGTTTTCTATACACACTTCAGACCATGTATGAGGGTGCATCAGCTAGGATCCTCTTAAACGGTATATTGACTTCCAGCTTCAGTATATCAAGGGGGACACATCAGGGTTGTTCGACATATATATAGAACCTGTGGCCCAAATTCTGTGATCAGATGCCCTGGTTGGCCCTTTTAGCTCTCCTCCTTATAGCAGTACGGTAATATGCAGACGACCTACTGATCTACGCAGCAGACCCCGCTACAATTATTCCAAGAGTAGAGTCCCTTCTTGCTGATTTTGGCGCCCTCTCAGGATATTTAGTGAATATCTCTAAAACTGAGGTAATGTGCTGGAATGTTAAAGACTAGGGGGTATATTCACAAGAACGTGTGATAACTACCGCAAGAGTAGCGTAACGCAACTTTCAATAACGCGGCCTATCACGGGAAAATAACCCCGTGTCAACGTGGAATTCACAACAAGGCGGTAGCATGCGATAGTCTGCCGAATCCTCGGACAAAGTCTGCGATACAACCACCACGATGGAGATAAAAACACAAACCACAACACCAAAAACCACGCGATGGGCCAAAGCGCGATGAGGAAACCAGCGACAAGCAGCGCCAGGCCTGCAACACACACCTGGCAGGCATCAGAAACCTCCATAAAAGCAGAAAAAAAAAACACACACAAACTGACCAACACACAAGCACCATGGAGGCAGCCGGAGCAGGCGCAGAGGACCAGCGCAACCCCACAAGCACCCCGGACGACCAGCCTGGGACCTCGGGGACAGGGAAGGGCAAGGACAAGAAGACCAGGAAGACCAAGTTCAGTCCGCAGGCGAACAGGATCATAGTCACGGAGGTGATGGAACACCATCAACAACTCTTCGTCACCTCCAACGTGTCATTGGGCACCAAAAATGGAATATGGCGGGACATCGTCGACAAGGTGAATGCCGTCGGAGAGCACAAGCGGACAATGGACGAGGTCAAGAGGCGATGGAATGACATCAAGTGCAAGACCAAGGATAAACTCTCCGCCAACCTGAAGGCAGCAACGCAGACCGGAGGTGGGGGCCCAGCGCCACAGCTGGAGCTGGATGACATGGAGGAGCTGGTGTCAACAGTCATCAGTGTGGAGACTGTGGCCGGAGTCGGGGGACCGGACACTGCTCGACAGGACACAACACAACCGCAACAGGGTGAGTGACCACCAGGTACTGGGGGGACGGGGGAGATGGCCACAATGGCACACATGCACAAGCAAGCAGGGCACAGTGCACACTCACAATCACTCTGGGTCCTCGCCCAGACCCACAGACTGTCACAATGTCCAATGCCATGCTGTCTGAATGTCAACCTGTACCATGCGGCTTCATACATGTGGACACATTGTAATACACCATCTCCCCTTCACATCACAGGGGCATCTTCAACACCTCTTGCAGAGCAGTCACAGCCACTCTTCATAGATGACGAGGAGGAGGACAACACCAGCATCGACATCCCAACCATCCAAGACCTCATTGACCACCTCCGCAACTCACCTCCAGGATCAGGGCAGCCCAGCCACATCCATGAGACCCCACCCACCACCCAAACCACCCAGCAGGAGGCACCCACAGCCCCGGCACCCTCCCAATACCCCCAGGAACAACAAATGGCCTTCCAACGCCGTGTGCTGGAGGGCCAGAGGGAGACGGCCGAGCAGGTGCAGGTGGGGTTTGAGCTCATGGCTAACAAACTGGACGCCATCCTTGGGTGTCTATGTCCGCCCCATGGTCTCCAGCGAGCCCTGACTGACATCTCTGGAGTCATGACGCGGAGGGAAGAATACATGTCCACTCACAGTGGCCCCAGCGATGCCAGCCTTGAGCTGGCACACATGCGGAGGCTCATGGAGGACATGGTGCGGATGGAGGCGGAAAGGATGGCAGCCGCCGCTGCACATCAGCGAAATGTAGCTGGGATCTACCGTGCCCTGCATGTCCTTGTCATGGCATTGCTGCCAGAAGGCGTGGCGATGATCAATGCTGCTGCCCCCACACCATCCACATCTCCGCCCCCTGGTGTGTCAGTGCCTCCCAGTGTGGCAGGCGTATCCACTCCGGCACCTGATGTGTCACTGCCACATAGTGCGGCCGACAATCCTCCTCCGGCCCGTGATGAGTCAGTGGCACACAGTGCCGCAACCGGCACTGCAACACCCACAGGTGGGGCAGGGCACACACCCGGGGATGAGGACATGGATGGGACTGTGGTCAGGAGGAACAGGCACTAGCATCCATTACCGCCACCTTGCCTGTTTCTGCTTGGTGCCGCACATGGCCTCAAGACCTACCACTGACCCCCGATACACTCCGAGGCACTCACCTTGGACAGCGACATGGACTGCCACATGCTGTTTGACGACCAATGACACGGCGGACAGACTGCGGACTGTACCCTTCCTCTTCCGCAGTACTTTTCATCCCCAGATGGACACTGGCTGGCCCTCCACGGGCCCATATTGTGTGGTGTGCTTGGCATTTCCCTGTACCGCTCCAGCTGCATGACTGCACTGGATGTGCAAATAAACATCCAGTGACGCACTGCTGTGTAATGTCTTGCGTCATTCCTGTGTGGATGTGTGGATGAATGTGGGGACAGTGCCTTCCCTTGCGTCAATGATGGTCATCCTGTGGGATGCCAGTAAGGAGGTGCGACATTGCATCTTGTGTAGCGGGTTCCGTGAACACTGCAGCAGGGACAAACGCATCAGTCACTTCCTTGTCCGGACATGGACTGGACCACGCCCAGAGCCCACAAGTCATTGTTGCAAGCCCTGCGCTGGTCTGGCGTACGGCAGGCCAGTCCACTCCGCTTACGCCCCGAGGAGGGGCCCTCATTGCTACCCGTTGCAGCCGTACTCGCTGGTGGTGTGCAGGTCACTGGTCTAGTCCTCAGCATGTCACAGCCACTCCCTGAGGGCAGGTTTTCACACACACCACACCCATCCAGCACTGGCGTCACAGGCCATGTGACTCCGCCAACATAAGGGTCCGACGACGCCACATTCCCCTCTTCCGGTGGTGACTGGATGACGGACGCCCCACGGTTCGCACTCATATAGGGCCCATGAGTTGCTGCGCACAGGGTTAGTGGCATCCGAGGCCTTGAGTGAGGCACGGGCCTACCACCATGTGGCGCAGACTGGGGTTGCACAGGGTTGGTGGCACACGAGGCCTTGCAGATGGCACAAGCACCCCGCCACGGGACGGTGACTTGGGGTGCACTGTGTCAGTGGCACCTTGAGCTGCTGAGCGGGTGTGCAGCCTGCGATGATGCCCCGTCCTGGTGGTCCGGACAGCTCAGGTTTTGTGTGCCCTGCTGGACCGCAGTGTAGGCCAGAGCCAGCGGGCAGCGCGGGCCTACCACAACGTGGCGTCGCTTCCGGGATCCCAGAGTTGGTGGCACCCATTGGGCTGAGCGGGTGTGCAGCCTGCGATGGTGCCGGGTGCACTGGTATGTCCTCTGCTATGGAGTACTCAAGACCCAGCACCAAACGTGAGACCTGGTGGCCTGCGGAGCGGGGCTGCATGATGTGGAGGGTGCCATGTCTGCGGGCCCCGGGCTTGTGGCTTGCAGCGGCACGTGGTGGGACCTCCTGTCTACGTGCAGGTGGCGGAAGGTGAGCATTGAGGCCTGGGTGTGCATGTGCGGGCATGCTCCGATGGGCGGCGGGAGAGGTTGGGGTGCCTCTGCCTGGGTGTGCATGGGCGGGCAGGCAATGTTGTCTTGTGCAAGTGTGTGTACTGTGCCAGTCATGTATCTGGGCTCTCTTTCAGCTGACGGCTCTGACTCAGATGTGTGACCTGGTGTCCTGCTATACATACCGGCACGTGGTTGGAGACACACCAGTGGCAGCAGGTGAGCAGTGTGGCCTGGGTGCACAGGGGCGGCTCTCTCTCTCTCTCCCTCTCTTCCTCTCTCTCTCTCTCTCTCCCTCTCTTCCTCTCTCTCTCCCTCCCTCTCTTCCTCTCTCTCTCCTCTTCTCCCTCTCTCTCTCCCTCTCTTCCTCTCTCTCTCCTTCGCTCTCTCTCTGTCCTCTGATGTGCGCAGGACACACCTTCTCATCATGTTTTTTGTCTTTCAGGCTGTGACCTACGTATTGTCCGGAGGGGAGCGGCCATGTGTCTTCATTTCATTTCGTTGTTCATTTTAATAAAGTTTCATTTGTTACTTCGGAAGTGAATGTGTGCTGGTCATTTCTGTGATGACACATCCATGTCACCAGTTGTGATTGTGCGGCATCAAGTGGAATATTTTGTACATGTTTAGTTGTGGCTGATGTGGCATGTCTTTGGTCGGGGGGTGCCAGGGAGAGGTGGTCCTGGGGTGGTGGCGGTGGGTGTTGTGGCCCTCTTGGGTGACCGGGCCGCATGATGTGTGGCTCCATGGCATATGTTGCCCTTCGGATGTGGCCCTGGGCTGTGCTCCCTTTTGTGGTGCTGGCTGCCGTCCGAGTTTACACCAGGTCAGAGCAGGTGTAGATTTCCTGGTGCTAACGCACCTTATCGCCTGTTTTGTGTTTTTATCGCTGATGTGGCTGGTCGTTGTGAATGTTGAGGTGTGCTGTTGTCTCGGCTTTAGTCACGGGAACACCTACTCTGCATCTCATTAGCGATATTTGCGAGGGTCCTCTGTGGCGATGTTTTTTGCAGCTGCTATCGCGGGTAAAGTGGTGCTGTGGGCTGTTAACACCGGCTTGTGAATGGGGGGTAAATTTATCACGACTTTGGCTGCGATAAAGTGCCGTTAATTCGACGATAGCTCCTTGTGAATATGCCCCTAGGTGCTGGAGAGATATTTGGGGGTTACAATCGTGGATGAGGTAGATAAAATCCTCCAGATTAATCTGCAAAGGGTCGTTAGAGAAATAGATTGCTTACTTGCTAGGTGGAAAAATCTCCTGTTAACCATTTTCGGCTGTGTCAATTTGATAAAAATGATGATCCTCCCTAAACTGACTTATCTTTTTAATGCTATTCCCCTTGTGTTTCAAAAATCAGGCATTGATAAAATGCAGGGGAAGGCCCTTAGTTTCATTTGGGCCTATAAGGGTGTTGGCTCGCCTGGAAAAAACTCAGACATATGCTCGATAAGGGAGGGTTGGCCTTGCCCGATTTTAATCTGTATTGTGTCACGTTTCAGTTTAAAAATGTTCGGATACTGTTAAGGGTATCAGATGATTCCACGTAGGGGAAGCTTCTCGGGGAAATGGTGAGATAGGTGAGCATGGAGGGAATTCCATATAAGTTTGGTGCACCCCGATTTTTTTAATAACTCTGATTAAAAGTACTGAGATTGGCGCTGAATGTATGGTACAAGATCAGGAGAACATGGGCTCCTGGTTACTATTCAGATTTGGCCCCAGTCTAGGACTCCCCCGGTACCCCGATATGCCAGAAAGATAGCTTAAGTCTCCCACTCAGGAGGGTGGGTATCGTAACATGGGCAGATCTGATGACAAGTGAGTGGTTGCATCCTTGGGAAGACTTAAAGGCAAAAACTGGAAATAGCCTGTCCAAGTTCAAATTTATCCAACTGTCTTCTTGGTTTGCGGCCTCACAACAGGAGATAGGGGGTGACTGGGAGTTTGAACTTCTTCTACATGACTCAGGATCTAAGAGTAAGGAGGATGCAAGGTGGTATGAGAAACTTTTGGAGGCTGAGGAGAAGAAGCTACCACCTCCCTACCTTGTCTGGAGAGAAGATTTCCAGGAGATGGACCTTAAACAAGTTTGGGATAACTCCCTGAAGCTTCTGTATTCCACCGTCAAACCAGCTAATTTGAAGAGGAATCATTTCTTTACCATTAACCGACTTTAATGGACACCATTCAAAATCGCAAAGTTTGCCCCCCAGCCTCCTCCCAAGTGTAGTAGGTGTGGGTGTGTGGAAGCTAAGAACGTACATACATTTTTTTCCAATGCCCCAGGTTAAGTGATTACTGGGGAGGAATAGAACTTTTTTTTAAAGATATTCTTGGCATGGAGATTAGTCTGAATGCATTGCTTGTTCTTTTTGGAGTGAATGAGATAACAATCAATCTTCTGAGGAGACCTCAGAGAGGGCTGCTTTTTTATTTGATATTAACTGCTAGAAGAGAAATCTGTAAGAAGTGGAGGGACCCCATACCACCGAATGTAGAAGATTGGGTTAAGGCGGCTGTCAGGGTATGGCGGCTAGATCAGGGCTCAGGTGTGTTGTCCACCGGCTATTTGGTCTGACTATTCAATTTGGTGCAAGTCCGTGGGAACCGGCTATACATATACATTCCAATGATTACACCAAGGCACCGGTAGAGGTGAAGGTCCAGTATGGTGTTAGGGCCTTGGGCAAATGCAATGACTGCAGGGTAGATAGTTTGATTACACGGTTTCTTGAGAGCTGCAGATGCTTCTGGTGATATGAGGAATGAAAACAAATAGAAAAAAAAAGAAACACAGCACGCCATTGTGACCTTCTGAAGGGTACATGTGAATGACTATACAGACACCTTTTCAGCCAGGCCCATTGAATAGACACAGATGGTAATCAGGTCTGGTACCATAGAGTCGACTAGACCTCGGCGATGAACTCCGCTCCGTACGCAGAGTTTGAGGAGTTGCATAGCGCAGCAGAGTTTTTTCTTTGCTTGCGCTCGCCAAAGGTAAGTTAGCGAGTACAAGCTTCCGCTCGGGTAGAATTTCTACTCAAGCGGCAGGAAGATCAGCGTGAACTGCACTTCGCGCCACACTCCGGTGCTTGCGGAACTCTGAAGGGATCTGTGAGGTATAGCTAGCTCCCAGACAACACTTTGGTGAGCCCTGATCTGAGATTAGTGTTATGTGGGACTGTAATCAATCAATCAATCAGGGAATTGTAAGCACGCTACTCACCCGTGAGGGTCTCAAGGCACTGAGGGGGGAGTCCGCAGATCTGTTTAGCCGAAGAGCCAGGTCTTGAGGGTCTTCCTGAAGGTGTTCAGGGAGGGGGCGCGTCTGATGTCTGCCGGTAGCTCGTACACACATCTAACATCATCCTCAACTGCTTCCTACAGTATACATACACAGCTCATGCTGTAAAGCCTATACATTTATTTGCACATTTACCATGATCTGATTAGGAAATATATCATAGGGGCCATGAAATTTACACATGCATAGATATGTGCATGCAACTCAAGTAGGATCTAGGGCTTATCACCCATCACAATGATGATGTTAAGTATACAAAGTACAGCGCTCCAAAATCGATTGCATGATTGTCCTATGTAGGGACCACAAAATGTTACAACAGTAATCTGAAATTACTCTGAGACTTGAAGGCATATTGTAGCCTGTGGTAATGGAAAGGATGGGATTGAACAGAGTAAAATATGTATTTGAGCTAGTTACCTGTTCCTCTGGTGAGCCATAGAGCTGACCATACAGGGGAAGAACCTCTTCAACCAGTTTCTCTAGCTCCTCTGGAGAGAAGGCAGGGTCCTTCACACCTGCTTGGCCTGGCATGATTGCTCCCAGAGGTGGCAAATAGCAGCTAAAGTGGAGGAGGTTTTGATAGCAGCAGTGTCAGGAGTCAAGTGAGTTATTTTTCAAACCATGGCATAAATGTATGCCACGTATGCGATCGTCAGCATAGACAGACACAGCCATTGCGCAGCGACCTTCACAATCACCATCGTTAGCCTAAGACTTTGTCCACTGTGAATGACACCGCCCACCGTGTGGTCGATTCTGATTGTCCTATATACGAGGTCAGGCGTTTGCCATTTTAGCAGTTGTAACTACAGTATTGGTGACTGTTAAGTGCGTCACCACCACTACAAATGTGTTCTAACATGTTTGCAAATGTATTACTCAATTACTCTGTTATTTCCTTTACACAAATATCAGTGTAGTATGTTACTATGCATTATCGCTATATTACAGTGGTGCACTGTATGCCTCCTGTGACAGTATTTTGTGAGAACAATTCAAAATTTACAATATTATGTTACATTTTTGGATGTATAATGTGCACATTTCTGGTACAGACACATGTGGAGACCACAATGGGGATTATAGGTGAATGCTAGACAGTAGACAATTATTATGTGAATTATGTGTAATGCTTTCTGAAGCAGCTGTTTTGTCACATTACTTTTGGCTTACTCTGCATATATGCTACTCTGGACACTGTAACCAATGTTCAAAATTGTTTTCACTCCACACATAGGTAACTTGGGAGAGGAGGGAGATGACAGCCCCTAGTGTACCGCCCATTTCCAGACCTTCAGACCATGGAAGAAAGGGATGTCATCAAGAAGTCTCAATTGAATAGGCAAACAATACAGAATTTATGTCATCAGTTTGAGCCTGATCTCCTCCCTCAAAACACTAATCTTACATGTATCCCACCTATTGTGAGATGTATGGCAGTATTGCATTTTTGGGCCACAGGTTCCTTTCAATACACTGTGGCTATATTTGGTGATAAGTCATAGCCAGTGTTTGGTGCAGTACTACAAGACTTGCTTTCAACAATGATGAAACAAATTGACAGCTACATCCAGTTCCCCAGACGTGAGGATTTAGCCAATGTGAAGGTTGACTTCTATGGATTTAGTCGGGTCCCTCATGTGGTTGGAGCCATTGATGGCAACCATATTGCCTTAGTGCCACCGCAAGCCAGGAAACAAGTTTATTGGAACAGGAAACACTTCCATTCCATCAACGTGCAAGTTGTTTGCTTACCAATTTGTACATATCATACCTCTGTGCCCAGTCAGCACCTTTTTCCACCACAAAATCAAGAGCATCTACGACAACTTCGATGAAGACAACCAACACACTGAACCCTCACCAACCACCCCGACACCATGAAGCCAACGATCGACAACTGGACAGCCCTCACCACCGAAGACACACTGAAGACGATGAACTCAATCCACTCTGGGGCCCCCACGGACCCCTGCCCCCACCACATTTTCAACAGAGCCGCCGACACCATCGCACCCATGCTCTGCCACACCATCAACCACTCCCTGGCAACCGCATCATTCCCCGATGACTGGAAACACGCCGAGATCAACCCCCTCCTCAAGAAACCCTTGGCGGACCCCACCGACCTCAAAAACTACAGGCTCATCTCCCTGCTCCCCTTCCCAGCGAAAGTCATCGAGAAAGCCATCAACAGCCAACTCGCCACATTCATCGAAGAGCACAACATCCTCGACTCCTCCCAATCCGGCTTCAGAAAAAACCACAGCACAGAAACCGCCCTCCTCGCCACAACAGACGACATCCGCACCCTACTGGACAAAGGAGAAACAGCAGCCCTCATCCTCCTCGACCTCTCAGCGGCGTTCGACACAGTCTCTCACCGCAACCTAATACGCAGACTCCATGACGCAGGGATTCAAGACAAGGCCCTCGACTGGATCCGTTCCTTCCTCTCCGGCAGAACGCAGCGAGTCAGACTCCCCCCTTTCCTCTCGGACCCTACACCAACCACCTGCGGAGTCCCCCAGGGGTCATCCCTCAGCCCTGCGCTCTTCAACGTCTACATGGCTCCGCTCGCCCCCATCGTCAGAACCTACGGACTTAACATTGTGTCATACGCAGACGACACCCAACTCATCCTCTCCCTATCCAACGAACCCAACACCGCCAGACACAATTTTCGAGAAGGCATGGAAGCCGTCGCAAAATGGATGAAAAACAGCTGCCTTCAACTAAACACCAACAAAACAGAAGTACTCATCATAGGCCCACACCCCGACGCCTGAAACGACACCTGGTGGCCCCCTGCCCTCGGAAGTCCGCCCACCCCCACGGACCACGCACACAACCCGGGAATCATCCTGGACTCCGAACTCAAAATGGACCACCAGATCAACGCTGTCTCGTCCTCCTGCTTCCACACCCTCTGCCTCCTACGCAAGACCTTCAAATGGATCCCCCTCGAACACAGAAAGACAGTCACTCACGCCCTGGTCACCAGCAGACTCGACTACGGCAACGCACTCTACGCCGGAATAAACAAAAACCTCACACGCAAGCTACAGGACATACAGAACGCCGCCGCAAGACTGGTCCTCAACCTGCCAAGACACTGCCACATCTCCCAGCACCTGCGCACACTCCACTGGCTCCCCATCGAAGCTAGAGTCACCTTCAAGATGCTCACCCACGCTCACAAGGCCCTCCACAACACCGGACCAGCATACCTGAACAGCCGACTCAAATTCCACGCACCCCAAAGGACCCTACGATCAGCCCAGCTCTCCTACGCCATGGTCCCCCGCACCAGAAAGACCAGATCAGGCGGCCGCTCCTTCTCCTTCCTCGCGGCCAGAGCCTGGAACGCCCTCCCTCTCCACCTCAGACAGACAACATCTCTCCCCATCTTCACAAGAAACCTCAAAACCTGGCTCTTCGACAGACCCCCTCCTTGATGGACTGGAACCTGCAAAACCCCCCTCCCCCAGCGCCTTGAGACCCTCACCCGGTGAGTAGTAGCGCTTAACAAACGCGTGATTGATTGACTGAGTCCCCTGGATCAGCGCATGATTACTTCTTACTGCGGAATAGCACCATACCCCAGATGATGTCACAACTATTACTTGAGCGGGCCTGGCTTGTTGGTAAATTTGATTTGTCCTAACTTTGTGTGGGCAATGTCAGGTAGTATTACCAGAAAGTTTTTAGTTTATTGGTGCACCTATGTCTGTCTTCCATCTAGGAGACTGAGGGTATCTCAACCGTCCACGTTTATTGGCACTGCTGAGGAATCCAACTACACCAGGGGAAGTCCACTTGAATGAGGCCCATGGGTGAACATGGTGGCCAGTGGAGCATGCTTTTGGGCTCCTGAAGGCCAGATTCAGATGTCTGGACAAGACAGTTGGAGCCCTCCTCTACTCACACAGGAAGGTGTGTCAAATCACCAATGCCTGCTGCATGCTCCGCATTGCCCTGCAACAGAACATCCCTTATATAGCAGAGGATGGAGACCATGAAGTGCCACCAGGTGAGGATCCTGAAATGCCAAATGGTGATGACAATGGTGAAGAGCAAGGAGCTAACTTGTGCCAAGATCCCATCAACAGCTTTTTCTCATGAGTTTAAGTATGTTGTGAGATGTCATGACTTTGACTATTAAAGCAACTCTTGTTGTGATGATGTGAGGAGTATGTTTAGGGAAAATGTTAGGAAGCTAATGTTCTGGCAAAATCTTTTGAATGGTGTTTGTGGAGGAAAGTTTTGACACAAGCTCACTTACTCACTTTGTTGGTGTTGCTTTGTTTAGCTTAGATTATTGTCATGGATTGTGCACTCTATAAGTTGACTTTGTGAATTATGCAATATGTATGGTTTCATAGCTAATCTCTTCAGAGTTGTGATATTAGCAGGTATTTGATGCTGTTTGGACATAAGAACTAGACATGGATTGTTCTTGGGAATGTCTGTCACATACTTTGGGTGTTTCCAAACCTGTACCAAGACAGTTTGCAGAGCGATAGGATGAAAGATAAGAGGAGTTCATTGGACTTGTTCCTTATTGTGTGCTGGTTCTAATGCAATATTTATGCCATTATGTGCTCCAACAAAATGTTGTTGTGGGCCCAAAGTTTGCTAGTCTCACTTCAAATTTGCTAACTCCTCATTGTGTGGAAACTGTATATAGCTGTTGATGTGTGTCCTCATTGTAGGCCAAAGTGCTTGTGCCACATCATTGACATTTGTTTGTGACATTCCACCAAATGCAGCAACACTGGAATGGAATGACCCTGAGATCAGAAACGGTTGTACTGCCATGTGTCTGTTTATTGGTTTAAATGATGTGGGATTCCTTTTGTGAGGTAGGCAATACGGCTGCAGCTGATGACACAGACCAATGTTATTTTGCCTAATCTATAGGAAATTGTCTGACATATCCCCTCCTTCCATGTTGTTAAGGTCTGCACCTGAAAATGTGATCACTGACACAGAATATTTGAGTCATGTATGATTTGCTATGTTTCTGAAATCATGGCAGCCTATGATTGGAACAATGGAATAAAGATGTTATAAAATAAGACACTAGTATGTATGTGTTGGTGTGACATTGTTGTAATCCTGAGCTAAACATTGTGTTCATGCAATAAATCCATGCTTACACAAGTAGCTTCTTCGGCATTGTAAAGTTCAGATGGGAGTACATATATACATTGTTAGATACAGCAGAAAATGAGTTTGTGACTTGTGTGTTTATTAAAGTGGTAGAGGTGAAGACATTCACTGTGCAAAAACAAACATAACAAAGAAAGCGAAGTAGTCAGTCATGGTGAATGAAGCCATAGTTGTAGATGCCAAATTGTCTGAAGTCCAGATGGTAGTGACTGTGCTAGGTACACAGGTTGGGGGGACAGGAGTTGGCTGAGGTTTTGCAGCTGGGGTGGGAGGTGTTGGTGTGGGCACAGTGATACTCAATGATGCCGTCTGCTCAAGCTCAAGCTCACCAGATATACCAGGAACATCATCCTGGGCCACATGTTATGTGTTATCATCACTGAGGGCTTTATCTGGGGGGTGGAGTGGGAGTCTGTTCGGTGGCCAAGATCTGCCCAGGTGCTGTGCCAGATCGACCTGTTGTGAAATAGAAAACATTGTTATTGATGGAAGTGTGGTATTTACATCCAAATGTTTTGTGTTACAGTATGTAGAGACCTAAGAATAATATGCTAGGTAAAGATTACTATTGTGATATATTTCCGGGGTATTGAACTTGTTAACAAGACATTTGGAGACATTCAATACCTCTACTAGAATTGAGCAGCTCATTAGATGTCCTGATATGTTGCATTTTGTATTACGGAATGAACATGACATCTAACAAACATTTAAGCCAACACAGTGGAGAAGTAAAATGTGTATTTGACCATTCCATGGCCTACTTGTGTACAATACAGACGATCACACAACTTGGTTGTATATTTAGCATTATTCATCATGTGAGCAGTGCAGAGTCAATGGGTCACCTACCACTTCTAATCAGCTTACTTAGCTTAATGCCTTACAAATATTTGAGGTACACACTTGGCATGGTGTCACTCATGCCATCAATAGTTTCAGTTGAGGAGGCATGGTGTCACTCATGCCATCAATAGTTTCAGTTGAGGAGA
The DNA here is from genome assembly GCA_963921515.1 of Calotriton arnoldi. NCBI lineage: Eukaryota > Metazoa > Chordata > Amphibia > Caudata > Salamandridae > Calotriton > Calotriton arnoldi. Next base: position 41,881 of record CAWUFW010020760.1, read on the forward strand.
CCGGGACAACATCAAGCTCAGTTGGCAGACATTTCTATGAGTATAGCATTGCATGCAGATTACTCAGTCCATGAGACATGAACATCAGTTGTAATATGTGAGACAAGTGAAAATTGGCAAACTCTCTATTGTATCTTGTTCTCTGTTACAGAAACAGGGCCTCATGATATTTGTAGTGACTTCAATCTATACTTGCCAACACTTGCAATTTGGTTAGTGTTACATACCTGTTGACAAAATAAAGTTGAGCTGGACCATACATTAACATATTGACATACATCATGGGTCCTGGAATGATGATTTAATAGTAATACACTTACAGATCGCATTCCAAAATGTGGCATGTAGTAGAGATTGATACATGTGATCTTATATGCAACAATACACTTTGAGTATTGCATGTTAGGAAAGTTGATAGACAACACAATAGCAAAAGCTGAGATGAGATGAGAGCAAACAGGACATTGAAGTGTTACCAGACTCCACTTCCCCACCCATTCCTGTCATGCCTTCAGAATGCAGGATGGCCAATACCATCTCCTCCCAGGGAAAGAGTTGTAATGGGGCACTGGGAGGACCACCGTCAATCTTCTGGGCCTCCAGGTGTTGCTTGGAGGCCAGAGAATGCACCTTCCCCCTCAGGTCATTCCACCTCTATCTAATTTCCTCCTTTGTGCACAGCATTTACTCTGTCAAATATCCTGTCCCACATTTCCATTTTCCTACTGAGAGGTGTATGTTGGACTAGGGCTCCAAACAATTGTGGCTCTGCTCTTATGATTTCATTCAACATGACTGACAACTCAGCCTCTGAAAAATGTAGATTTTTCTGATGTGACATAACTCTAAATTAAAGTGAGTGACACTGACTCAAAACCACTAAGGGATATTAATAAAAATGAAACAAAAGTGTGTGGGGAGTATTAAATGAGATAGGGAAAAAATGGCTGACTTATCTCACCAAAAAAATGTGTTCTCTGTCTTGCTGTGCTGCAGATAGAGGCAAGGGATCATGGTCTGGGATGGGGTGTGTTTTATAGTGTGAATTGCAGGTGTGTCCACTTGGTCATTGGATATAAGCTGTGTTGTTTTTGTATCTATCCAATGGGCACTGTTCTAGTGCTCTGCTGAAAGTGTACCACCAGGCCTACCACCATCGGGGAACTGCTGTTAGGGGACCACCAGTACAACATTGCAGTCTGCCTTGGCCCAGGCGGGACACACTCCGTTGATGGCGGTTGGCAGCTCAGGCTGCATGCATCATAACACAGTGGGCAGAAGCCACTGCCTCAGCGGTTTTCATGGGACCGGCATTGTGGCAGTACAGCGGTGATACCACCAAACTCGTAATCAAGCCCTTAGGCTCTTATTTTGATGGTAATACCATTAATACAAGGATGACTCTTCTCCCAGTCTCTTCCTGCCCAGAGAAGGGAGCAGCATGTACATTTGGTTTCTACGAAAATAAGGGAGGCTTGATGTCAGTGATGCCACTGGGAATAGTCTTCTTCTCTCCATTGACCTCTTGGCATGAATCTCATTCTTTAGGGCAATCTTCTTTACTTTTTAAATGGGTCAGCACTTAGCATAAGCAGAGGCACAATTAGCAGGGGACTCTAGTGTCACTGTCAGCTAATTTTGAGATGTCTCTCCCTCTCAACATTGTGCATGACATCATGCCTTGTAAACCTGAAGGCAAAAAATAAAAATGAAGCAGGAAGTCAATGAAACTTGGGCAAATAGCCAATGTAATACAAATCTTTATCAGTTATCACAAATATTTAACAATAGTGTACCCATGCATAAACTCACTTCATTTTTGCTAGATATTACACATGAAAAACGACGTTTGTGTCCCTCCAGAGCCTACGGGAATCTGATGGGAGGCAAGCAAAAATTGTATACAAATTGTATAAAATAACAAATATATAGCTGGTGTCCCTCCAGGGCCATTTGGTACCTTATGGTAGCAGGAAAATGTTTTATATAATAGCTAAATGATTACTGCTGTCACTCTAGCAATCATGGTACACCTTTGGGAGGCCGGGGTAGACAAATATCAATCCAATTATTTAAATAATTGATTTGGTAAATTCAGGGCCTATGCAGACCCTACAAGAGGCAAGAGGAGGTAGGCAAAATTAAAATAAATAAATGAAATAATAGATGATATCCCTCCAATGACAATGGAGGCCCTGTGGGAGGCAGGGAAGAATAGAATATATTAATTAAATCATTTTGGTATTGCATCAGATTGTCTGGGGACCCTGTGGGAGACAAAAGGAGGCAGACAAGCATTGAATAAATTATTTAAAGAAATGATGGTGTTCCTCCAGGCCCCATGGAACACTTTGGGAGGGAAGGGGAAGCAGGTAAAAAGTGAATACATTAATTGAATATTAGCTAGTGTACCTTTGACCCCATGACAACCCTATGGGAGGCAGGGGGACGGAGGCAAATATTAAATAAATGAATTAACTATTTGCTGACATTCCTTTAGGGCCCATGCGTACATCATGAGAGTCAGGCAAAAATCAAATACATTAATTAAATAATTGGCAGGTTCCTCCCAGGGCCATGAGGAGCCAATGGGGAACAGGGGACACAATTTCAAACAGATGAGTTAAATAATAGCTGGTGTACCTCCAGGGCCCATGAGACCCAATGGGAGGTACTGGTAGGCAGACAAAATCAAATAAATTAATTGAGCAACTGCTATTCTTCTCCCACGGCCCATGGGTACCCTATGGGAGGATGGGAGGATGGGGAAGGCAGGCAAAAAAAGATTAAATTACATTTAAAAAAATACAAGAATCACTTTTGAGCCCATAAGGATCTTAAGGGTGTCAAAAGCAGGCAGGCAAACACTTTTCATATTAGATAAATACTTTCTGGTGTCCCTCCAAGGCCATGGGACACTTTAACAGGCAACAGGAGACAGGCAAAATTAGAGTAAATTAACAAAATAATTGCTTGTGTCCATCCAGGGTCGGTGGAAACCCATTGAGAGGCAAGTAAAGAAAAATAAATAGAATAATAGCTGATTTGCCTCCATGGCCCACATAGCCCTATGGTAAGCACGTGGGAGCAAGCACAATTTATTTTAAAGTCATTTTATTGAAAGTAAAGCAAAAAGAAGCAAAAGGTCAAGCAAAGTGGGGACACATGCCCTGACAAGAATAGCGGCAACACAACATCGCATATTGAGCTGTTCCTCAAAATCGTAGAAGAGAATCAAGCCACAAGCAACACAGGCTGGGCCATGCAAAAGAATAGCAATCCCTCCCCCGTATATAGAAAAGCTTAAAGAAAGAACAATGCAATCTACTCTCCCAGCCCCCAAACAGCTAAGTATTATTCCCAAAGTTAAGGGGATACGTATGAAGAGCTGGGGATCAAGAACTGCTCCATAGTCCAATTGTCCTGAGAGAGGGTGCATCATTAGTACAGCCAAATGTTCCCATAGATTCCCAGAGGGACACGTGGATGGTAGCCTTATCATAGGTAGGACCCTGCCATCAATGAGAGAAACCTCATAAGCCATAAAAAAAGTAGAAGAAGAGACAGATAAGACAGGACAGATAAAAAGTAGAAAGAAGAAAGAACAGGACAGCAAGAACAGATAGAGGGGACTTCCCTAGGAGAGAGAGACACAAAGGGGCCAATTCCGATGTCGGACGGACTCAGGTCCGTCCGACATTGGTCCGAAGCCGTAACCGACCGACCTGCTGTCGTCGGTTACGGCCCAGGCAGTACGATGCGACCGAACCCTGTTCGGTCACACTCGTATCTCCCACAATGGGAGCATGCATTCCGGACGGAATGCATGCTGGCATTGGAGAAAGCAGGGGTGCAGTTCAACCCTGCACCCTGTGGCCGGCACCCCAAGGTGCCTGCCACCGGGTGCAGGGTTCAACAGAGGGGCACCATAGGTGCCTCCAGGCCGCCATTCGGCGACCTTGCACCCATGGGGGTCCCACTGGGGGCCCCCAAAGACAGTGACCGACTGCCTTTTCGTGCCGGAAAGACCGGCACGAAAAGGCAGTGAAAACTGCCATCGTACTCCCTCGGTCGCAAAGAGGCAGCCGGGGAGTACAGAGGATTTCCGGATGGCTGACGGGCTCTCCGAACCCGTCGTGAGCCATCCGGAAATCCGAGTCGGATTCTTTCCGACCGAGCCCATCGGAATGGCTCGGTCGGAAAGGAATCCGAGCGGCACGTTCCGATTCGGTCGGAAGGGCTCCGACCATCGTTCGGTGCCCTTCCGGCCGAAATCGGAATCGGCCCCAAAGTCGGGATGCGCTGCAAGAGTCCAAGAGCCAGACTAGGGACCAAAGGGGGCTCAAAAGATGAAAGGACATGTCTGTAGTGTCAGATGGGTCAATCGGCAAGCACAATTTGAATAAATTAACTGTATATTAGTGGGTGACCCCGCAAGGCCCATTCGAACCCTATGGGAGGCAAGCAAACATTGAATAATTTAATTAAACAATTGCTGATGTCCAACCAGGGTCCATTGTGACCCAATGGTAGGAATGCAAAAATTTTAAAAAATGATTTAATAATTGCTTTTGTCCCTTCAGGTCCACGCTGATTAATCCCATAGGAGGCAGGCACAAATTGCATACAATAATTAAATGCTTGTTAGTGTTACTCCAGGACCCATAGGCCCATACTAAGTGGAGACAGATAAAAAGATGAATACATGAATTAAATATTCACTACAGTCTCTCCAGGGAACAATAGAACCCCATGGAAGGGTGTGGGTGGGGCAGGGTAAAATTTAATGAATTTAGTTACTAATTGATGGAGTCTCTCCAGGGCTGATGGGACACCTATGGGAGGCAAGGGCAAGCAGGCAAAAAATCCAATGTAATTGAATAATGCGGGCCCATGAGGACTCCATAGGAGTGAAGTGGAGGCTGGCTAAAATTGAACAAATACATTATATATTTATTGCTGTTTCTCCAGGGCCTATGTATTAATTTCCAACTGACCCATTTTGATGGAGGCGTTCGGAAATTAACCCAAACAGGATTTCCGAATGGCTTACGACGGGATCGGAGAGCCCATCTGCCATTCAGAAAGGGGCCTGTATCCCAAGGGTGGCTCTTTCCGCCCAAGGGATTACGATGATAGATTCCCACAGCCTTTCTATGCCGGCCTTTCTGACACAGAAAGGCTGTGAGAATCCGACTTTGGGGCCCCCAACAGGGCCCCAATGGGTGCAAGCCCTCCGGATGGCGACCTAGAGGGCACCTATGGTGCATCCCTGTTGATCCCTGCATGGGGGGCAGGGATGAACTGCACCTCAGCTCTTTATAATGAGAGCATGCATTCTGGTCAGAATGCATGCTCCCATTGTAAAGAATAAGATTGCAACCGAACAGTGTTTGTTCGCATCCTACTTGCTGGGTTGGACCGACGACAGGAGGTCGGTCGGTCCCAGTACCTAAACAATGTCGGGCGGACTCACGTCCATCCGACATCGTAATCCCCATTGGACCCTATAAGATTCAGAGGGACACAAAAAAAACAATCGAATGCACTAATTTAATAATCACTGGTGCACCTTCAGAGCCCAGAGGTAACCTATGGAAGGCAGGCTGCAATCAAATAATTACATTAATAATGTCTAGTGTTCCTCCAGTGAGGATGGACACAATCGATTCTATAATTCATTTATTAGCTTGTTCCCTGCCTACCCCTGACTCCCAGAGGTTTCCCAATCACTTTTGGGGAACACCAACTATTGCACAATTAATTTTGCTGATTTTGCCTACTTTTCTATGCCTCCATAGCTTTCCATGTGCCCTGGTGGGACACCAGCAATAGTTCATGAATGTATTCAATGTATGTCGGCCTCTCATAGGGTCTTCATTGTCCCTGGATGTAATCCAGCTATTATGCAAATAATTTATTTGATTTTTGCTTGCCTCTCTAAGGTGTACCATGCACGCCAGGGGAACAGCAGAAATTATTCAATTAATGTAATTGATTGTTGTTTGCCTTCCCTGCATCCCGTAGGGCCACCATGGACCCTAAAGGAGCACCAGGTATTTTAAAATTAATTTATATAATTTATGCATGCATCCTACTCCCTCCCATGCATGTCCCATGGGCCCTGGGGTAACACCAAGACATATTTATTTAATTTACTTCTTTTTTAGCCTGTTTTTAATATATTGTTCGAATTTTGCATGCCTTCCTCTGACTCTCTTTGGGCTCTCATGGTAGGGATACCAAGCATTATTCAATTACTTTATTTGGTATTATCCTGCATCCTCTTGACTTCCAAAGGTGTCTCACGATTTTTTTTTAATGATTTTTGTCTTCGTTACCTTGCCTTCTAGATGTCTCCCATGGGCTGTAAAGAGAAACCAACAATCATGTTTTGAATTGATTGGGTTTTTGGCAGCCTCACTTTGCCTCCCAGAGGTATTCAATTGGACCTGGATGAATACCAGCAATCATTTAATTAATGTATTTGATTTCTGCCAGCCTCTCCTTGCCTTGCTAAGGTTCCCCATGGGCCCTAGATGGATACCAATGTATTTATTTGAATATTACCTGTTTTCTCTCACCTCCAAAAAATGTACCATTGACCCTGGAGGGAGCTGAACAATTATTTAAATGATGTATTACATTTTGCCTGGTTCTTGCCTTCCATATGGTCCCTGTGTGCCCTGGAGGGACACCAGAAATTATGTAACCAAGTTAAACGATGTTTCCCTACATTCCCTTGCCTCCAAAAGGTGGTGGGACACCAGCTGTTACACGATTAATTTGATAATTTTTTTCCAGCCACCTCCTCCTGCATCCTATAGGAATCCCATGGGCCCTGAAGGGACTTTGGCAATTATTGCATAAATTGTTTTGATTTTTGTCTACAAGCATTTATTTAATGAGTTTGTCAAATTTTACCAGCTACCCATAGGATCGACCCCCATAGTCTTGAAGGGAGAAGAGCAATCGAATAAAAAATGAATGTTTTTTTCATCTTTAACTACCTCTTCCCCTGCCTCCCCCTGCCCTGCCATATGGTCCCCATGGTACCTGGAGGGACACCAGCAATTATTAAATTAATGTATTTGATGTTTGCCGTCTCCATAGAGTCCCCAAGGGCCCTGGAGGGGCACCAGCACATTTTTAATACATTAATTTGATTTTTGTTTGCCTCCAGTAGAGTCCCTAAGAGTCCTGGAGGAACACAAGCATTTATTTAATTAATGAATTCAATTTCCCCTGCTCCCATAGGGACCCATTGGCATTGGAGGAGCATCAGCAAATATTTTATTAATTTATTACATTTTGCCTGCCTGTATGTTCCCCATGGGCCATGGAGGGAAACCAGAAATTATTTAATTAATTTACTTGCCTCCCATAGTGTACAAAGGGGACCTTAAGGGACACAATCAATTATTAAATTAATGTATTCAATGTTTGCCTACCTCCATGGGGGTCTTCATGGAACCTGGAGGGATGCCAGACATTATTCAATTAATTTACTCCATTTTTTCTTGGTTTCCTTTGTATCACAAATGTGTCTCATAGACACAGGAGGGACTCATGTAATTAAAGTATTCAATGTATTCCTGCCTACCATTCCATCACACAGGTTCCCCATGGGTCCTTGAGGGACAGTAAGCTATTATTCAATACATTTATTCCATTACTGCCTGCTTCCTTTTGCCTCTCAAAAGAGTTCCACTGGACCTGGGGGGACATCAGCAATTATCTAATTAATTTATGTAACTTTGCCTGTCTCCATCTGCCCTCATAAGATTCCCATGGGCCCTGGAGAGACACCAGCAATTATTTAAATAATGTATTTGATTTTCGTCTGCCTCAACAAGGGTCGTCATTAAACACCAAATATTACACAGTTAATTGCCTCCACCTGCTTCTCATAGTTGAATCATGTGCTCTGGAGGAACACCAGCTATTATCCAATTAATGTATTTGATTGTTGACTGCCTCCCCTTGAAACTCATAGGGCCTCATATGCCCTGGTGGGACATCAGCTAATATTCAATTAACCTATTTATATTCTCCTGCCTCAGATGAAGTCCCCATGTGCCCTGGAGGAACACCAGTTAGTATTCAGTTAATGTATTACATTTTTGCTAGCCTTTCCTTATCACCTGAGGTGACCCATATTACCTGGAGGGACACCCACAATTGTTCAATGAATTTGCTTGCTTTTTGCCTGAATCCCCTTGTCTCTAGATGGACAACAACAAATATTTAATTAATGTATCTGCTTTTTAGCCATATCCCATAGGGTCTTCATTGCCCCAGGAAGGACTCCCGGTAACATGCAGTTAATTTATTCTATATTTCCCTGCCTCCCCCTGCCACCAATAGGGTCACATGGGCTCCGAAGGGACACAAGCGATCATTTTAATGATTAATTTGATTATTGCGAACATTCACCTGCCTCTCATATAGTCCCCATGGGCCCTGCAGGACACCAGTGTTTATTTAATTCATTATTCAAATGTTGCCTGCCCCCTTTGCCTCCAATGGGTTTCTTAAGTTCCCTGGAGGGACAACAGCAATTATTTAATACATGTATTTCATTATTTCTACCCATTGCCCTTAAAATTATCATACCTCCCCTTGCCTCCTAGTGGTCCCTCCTGTGCCCTGGACTGATACCAGCACATATTTAATTCATTTACTCTGAGTTTGCTTGCTTTCTGCTGTTTCCGATTAGTTACCAATTGGCCATAGATTGACACCAGGGATTGTTAAATTATTTATTTGACTTTTGCCTGCTACCTTCTAAAAGGTCACTATGGTCCCCAGAGGGACAAAAGCTATTATACAATTAATTTATTTGATTTTTGCCAGCCTCAACTTGCCTCTTAGTGATAGCCGACAGAAATTGGATGGACTCCAGCAGTCATTTAATTCATATATTTGATAACAGTTATTATTCAAATCATTTATTTTAATATTGCCTGCCAACCCTTACCTCCTAAAAGTGTCGCATGAGCCCTGGATGAACACTAACAATTTATTTGATTAATTCCTGCCTCCTGCTTCACAAAGGACACCTCTGATTCCTAGAGGAATTCCATCAATTATTTAATGTATTTATTTAATTCTTGAATGCCTCCACTGCCTCCTATAAGCCCATACTGGGATCTAGAGGGACACAAGCAATTATTCAATTAATTTGTTAAATTTGTTCTGCCCATCTCCTTCCATAGGTCCCCATGTAATCTGGAGGAAAAACAGGATTTATTTAACAATTTTACTAAATTTTTCCCTGCCTTTCCTTAACTCCCATAGGTGCTCATGGGCGGTGGTGAGACACCAGCAATTATAATCAATTTGTTAAATTTTTCCATCCTGTTTTGCCCATTCCACATCTCAATCTCCAGGTGCCTTATAAGGCATATGGGCAGCAGGAGTCGAGCTGGGGAAGTATTGTTGACCCACAGGCCTTCCCATTGCCATCTCCCATCCCACCAGCACACAGAAATAATGTGACTCCATAGACATTCCACCACCTCACTACTATGTCAAGGTAATGCTTGTGAGGGACTTGAAAAGGTCACAGTACCCTATTGATGCTCGTTCACAGGTACACCCTTTCAGAATAAACCACATTGACAAATGAAGCTTAAGATGAACCGGTCATCTTGGGCACAGTCCTATAAATATCACGCCCGTACATGCAATCTTGCTTGGCTTCAAAACCTCTTTTGATGAAGGTTGTTTGTTCCTGGAGCTCCCGCTTACCTGAGTCTTCCAATCCTGATGGTACCTCTGGATCCCGAGTGCCTCTCTCCTCTGCACCCTGCCAACAACTTGGTCCCAGGGCTCCCGATCCTGCAAAAGAAAACAAAAAAACGTTAAAGTCAGTATTCACAAACTACAGCAGCACATTCGTTCAGGTCATTGAACTGTACCTTAAAAAACTTAAAGCCCTGACAACCAATCGTTGTACTTACTGGAGCAATGAACTACAGACTCCCCTTTTAAGAAAACTTAGGTCAAGAGAAATACAGACCTTTTGCAGTCACTCATACAAAGACTACATCCAATACCTTTTCTGTTAGATAAAAACCCTAATAGACTTCTTATGGAGTAAAAGGAAGGAAGACCATTGATAATGGTAAGCTTTATCTTTTGAATGGTGATTGACGGTTAGGGAATTTTAATGGTTGCTCTTGTTGATTGTATTCCCATGTAGATAAAACTTTGCCTTTTAGGTGAGTGGAGTCTTGTAACATCCTTCCTCTCTCTATACTTCCTCTGCCTTCGATAGGGCCCTCATTAGCCCTAGAGAGATACCAGCATTTCTGAATGATTCCTATTTTCCCTGCTTCCCATGAGATCGATCCCATGGGACTGAATGGACAACAGCAATGATATGATTTATTTAATTTTTGCCTGCCTTCCCCTTTCTCATTTATGTTTCTGTTGAGAGACTAACAAGTAGTAAATTAATTTGTTTGATTTTTGCCTGCCTTTTGTAGAGTCACGATGGTCCGTGGAGAGACACAAGATATTATTCAATGGATTAGCTCAATGTTTGCCTGCCGCCCCTAGCCTTCCAGATGTTCCCTATGGCCCGGGAGGGAGACTGGCAATTATTTAATTAATTTATTCAATTTTTGCTTGCCCCCCATATGCTCCTCAAGTGCCCTGCGGGAACACAAACAAATATTTAATTACTCTATTTGATTTTTCCTTCTCTCTTAGGGTCCTCGTGTTCTGGAGGATCACCAGCAATGATTCAACTGATTTAATCGATTTATGCCTGCCTACCCCTGTCGCCATGACCCATTAAATGACACCAGCTATTTTTTTAATGATCTTAATAATTTGTGCCTGACTTCCCCCGCTTTTGGGCCCTGGAGGGACACCATCAATTATTAAAATGATTGATTTGTTGTTGGCCTGTCCTCCCTGCTTTCCATAAGGTCATCATGGGCCTTGGAGGGACACTAGATATTATTAAATGAATGGATTACATTTTTGCCTGCATCTTACAGGGTCCCCATGGACCCTTGAGATGCAGCAAATATTATTCAATGAATTTACTTGACTTTGTCTGCCATCCCTTGCCTCCATAATGTGAATCATGGGCTCAGGAGGGACGCCAGCTGTTATTTAATTAATTTATTTGATGATTTTTCCCTCTACCATTGATTCCTAGAGGTTTCCCATTGGCCTTCAAGGCCAGCTGTTATTCAATTAATTTCTTCCATTTTTGACTCACTTCAATTGCCATCCAAAAGTGTCCCATGGGCAATGGAGGAACAATGGTAATTACTGAATCAATGTATTCAATTTTACCTGCCTCCCAAACAGTTCTCGTGGGCTATGGAAGAATATCAGAAATGATTTCATTAATTTACTTGATATTGATATGCGTCCCATAGGGTCTTCATTGGTCCTGGAGAGACACTAACTATTATACAGAAGGGAGCATAATCATGAGCTCCATTGCATCTGTTGCATCATTTTTGCACCATGCATCGTGGTGCAAGAGTGATACAACTCAGAAATGAGATTTATAAAGCCATGCAAGGCCCTGAGTTGCTTCATAAATCATAAGCACTATTAAAGGCATCAACAACTATTTAATCCATTTATATTATTTTTCCCTGCCTACCTTTGCCACCCTAAGGATCCAAATGAATTTGTTTGATTTATCACTGTCTCCCAAAGGAGTCTTACAGGCCCTGGAGAAAAAGCAACAATTATATAATATATGTATTCAATTTTAGTCAGCCTCCACTTACCTCCTATAGAGTGCTCTTGGGACCCCCAAGAACACCAGCCATTATTCTATTACATTTGATTTTTACTTGCTTCCTCTTCCCTCTCATAGATGTCCGGTCAGCCCTGGAGGGACACCATCAATTATTACATTAATTCATTCAATTTTAGCCTTTCCCACCCACCACCTTCCATTGGGCTCCAATGTTCCTTGGAGGAACTGTAGCAATTATTTAATTAATGTATTCATTTGTTTTACCTGTCTCCCCTTGCTACGGGCCTATGACCCTGGAGTAACCCCAACAAGTATTTATTTAATGTATGCAATTTGTGCCTACCTCCCCTCGGAAAAATCTGCATGGACCTGATGGGACAAAAGCAATATGTAATTAATTTTTGCCTGCCTCCAATTGGGTCACAGTAGACCCTGGAGCAACACCAGCAATTGCTTAGTTAAATTATTCAATATTTCCCTTCCTCCCATAGGGGTCTAATGTTACCTGGGGGACACCTGCTAATATACTGTTAATTTAATCAATTTTTGCTTGCTCACCTGGAGAGACATCATCTATTATTTCATTAATTTATTTGATTTTTGGCTGTCTCCACTTGCCTCTCAAAGGGTTTCCATTGTCCCTGGCCCGACACTAGTAATTATATTGTTAATTTATTCTATTTTTGGTTGCCCCTGTTGCCTCTAAAGGGTTCCCATGACTGACCTTGGAGAGACACCATCAAGTATTTACTTAATATATTTAATTTTAGTATGCCTCCTTCTGATACCCTTAAGATCCCTATGGGCTCATAGGTGATACTAGCAATTTTTTTTAAATAATTTACTTTTTTTTTGCCTAACATCCCTATCCTCCCATAGGTTTCCCATAGGCCATGGGAGGGCCATAGCAGTTACTTAATTAATGTATTGCATTTTGCCTGCCTACCACTGCCTCCCATAGGGTCCAATGAGCCCTGGAGATACACCAACTATTATTTAATTAATTTATTTGATTTTGTATTTGCTTTCCCTTGTTTCCCATTGTCTCCCAAGTGCCCTGGGAGGACACTGCCAACTATTTAAATACATTCCTTGATTTTTGCCTGACTTCCATGAGGTCCCCATGGGCCCCAGAAGAATGTCAGCATGTTGTTATGTAATATTTGTCTCCATCCCCCTTCCTTCCATAGGGTGTCTATGTAGTCGGGAGGTACACCAGCTAATAGTAATATTCAATTAATTTATTACATTTTTGCCTACTTCTCCTTTCCTCCCAAAGTGTCCCATGGGCCATGGAACAACTCCATCAACTATTTAATTAATTTATTTAATATTTGTCTGCCTCCTCTTGCCTCCCTCAGGGTCCCCACGTACTCTGGTGGAATAACATAATCATTTAATTAATGTATTCCGTTCTTGCCTGCATCTCAAAGGGTTTCCATGGGCACTGGAGGGATACCATCTCCTATTAAATTAATTAATTTTATTTCTCATGCCTCCCATTGACTTTTGTAGATGTTGCATAGGGCCTCAATTTGCCCAATCAATCATATAATGAATTACATCGATATTTGTTTGTCTCCCACCTCCCAAAGGTGTCCCAGGGGTGCTAGAGGGACAGCAGCAATTATTTAATCAATTTATAAAAAAATCCTACCTCTATATGGTACCCATGGGCCCTGGAGGACTATAGATCAGTTATTTTATTTACTTTTTATACAATTTTAGCTCGCCTCCCATCAGATTCCTATAGACTCTGGGGGGCTACAGACTTAGCTTTTCATGTTTCATTTCTAGCAAAAAATGAAGTTAGTTTGTACATGGGTACACTAATGCTAAACATTTGAGATGATTGATAATGATTTGTATTACATTAAGTAGTTGCCCAAGTGTCATTGGCTTCCTGCTTCAGTTGTATTGCCTGCAGTTTGACAAATCATTGCATCACACCCAGTGTAAAGATGGAGAGAAACCTGAAAATTCGCTGACAGTGACACCAGAATCCCCTGCTAAGTGCCTCTGCTTGTGCTAAGTGCTGAACCATATAAAACGTAAGGAAGATTGCCCTAATGTATGAGGTTCAAGCCAAGAGGTCAATGAAAAGAAGAAGTCTGTTTCCAGTGGCACCACTGACATCAAGCCATCCTTATTTTTCTGGAAACCAAATGTACTTGCTGCTCTCTTCTCTGGGCAGGAAGAGGCTGGGAGGAGAATCACGCTTGGATTAATGATACTATCCCCAAAATAAGAGCCCATGAGCCACGTGTATGACCTTTTCATTTTGCGACTCACAAACTGTAATTTGCAAGTCGCAAAATTAAATGTAGTTATGTGTCTCAGACACATTTAGCGATTCCCACTGGGGTCGCAAATGATCTACCTCGTTAAAATTCATGAGGTGGGTCATAATTGGAGACCCTTTGGGAATTGTCTGTAATCACAGGGGCCTGCTGGGATCAGCAGACCACCATGGCTGAGACTGCTTTTTTAATAAGGTCGGTGTGCCTACAAGGGATTTGTTCAAAAATATTTAAGCAATAGTTGATGAATTCAATTTAGGTAAGCTCTATTAAAGTAACTCACAATTGAATTATTCAAAAAACAAATCAATTAGTTAACCAATGCATAAATCTTTCAAAGAAAATTAAAAGAAACACGGGTGTATATATTTCAAAAAATCTTATTTCTATTGATCCAAAATGATTATTTTGTAGAGGGTACATAAAAACAACACAATGTAGCCAGAAGTAACAATTACATCAAATTAAATATCCTTCGTAGTTACAATTGTGAACACCTTTTCACAAAATATTTTTAAGGCAATCTGAAAAGTTCACACAAAGCAAACATTGCCTTTAATATATTAAGATAAGGAATAGGTGTAGTAGTCGACGTTTCGGTCTAGTATTGTCTGTGTCCGTTAGACCATCCTCAGGACCTTGAATATGTTGATAAAAAGACCCACTAAGTAAGCAATATTGAGACCCCAATTTGTAGAATAGCAGTAATCGCCGACTACTAAGCGAGCGTGAACTTTTTGAACTCCTCTTCATTTGGAAGAACAGCATTGTCTGCTGGAACAAAGGAACACCTGCTATTCTACAAATTGGGTCTCAATATTCCTTACTTAGTGGGTCTTTTTTATCAACATATTCAAGGTCCTGAGGATGGTCTAACGGAGTAAATTAATTGAATAATATCTGATGTCCCTCCAAAGCCCATAGGGGCACTGTGAGAAGTGAGGGGGTAGACAAAAATCAAATACATGAATTTAATATTTGAAGATGTCCTTCTAGGGGCCATGGGTATATTATGGGTGGCGAATTTATTATTTGAAGGTGTCCTTCCAGGGGCCATTGGTATATTATAAATGGCAAAAGAATAAAGCCAAAAATTAAATAAATGAATCCAATTATTGCTGCGTTCCCTCATTGGCCCATAATGATCCAATAGGAAGCAGTTACAAATAGAATACAGTTATTAAATAACTGCTAGTGTCTAACAGCGGTCAATGGGTCATTTTTGGAAGACAAGGGGAGGTATGTAAATATCAAAACAGCTTTTTGAATAATAGATGGTATCGCACTAGTTCCAATAAAAACGATATAGGAGGCAGGTAAAACTTGAATCAATGTATTAAATAATTGCTGGTATACTTCCAATGCCCATAGAGACATTATGGGAGGCTAGAAAAATAAAATGAGGTCATTAAATAATTTCTTGTGTTCACCAGGTCCTTTGGCGGATACTATGGGAGGCAATCAAAATCAAATGAATTAATGATATCATTTCCTGTGACTCTCCAGGGCCCATTCGATAAATTTGGAAATTGAGGGAAGCAGACATATATTGAAAACAGTTATTCAAAAATTGCTGGTGTCACTCCAGGTCTCATGTTATGCAGAGAGATGCAGGAAAAATTGAAATCAATAATTAAATAATTGTTTTGACCCTTCAAGGCGCATGGGAATCCTTTAGAAGGCAGGGGAGGCAGGCAAAAATGAATTCATTACATAATGGCCGGTGTACTTATAGAACCCATAGGGGTCCTATGTGGAGGTTAAGGGGAGGCAGGGAAAATCGAATAAATGGAATGAATAATAGCTGGTATCCCTCCAGGGCCCAAGAGACACCTTTGTGGAACCAGTGGAGTCAGGCAAAAATGAGTACATTCATAGAATAATAGCTGTTGTTCCTCCAGGCCCCTAGGTATCAGGGTGAGGTGGGCAAAAATCAAATACATTGTTTCAATAATTTCTGGTGTCTCTCCAGGATCCATGGGACACATTTGAGAGGAAAGGGAAGGAAGAAAAAACTGAATACATTTTTTGAATAATAGCTGATTTCCTTCCAATGGGGACCCAGGGGAGACAGTGGGACATGGACAAATATCATATAAATGAATTCAGTATTTGATGGTGTTCCTACAACACCTATGGGACACCTTTTGGAGGCAAGGATAGGCAGGCAAAAAGTAAATACACTGAATAAAGGGTAAACTTACCTATAGACTAGCCCTAGCTGAATTAAAAACGCCAACATGAATTACTTCACAAACAAAATAGAAGTGGCAAAAAACTCATCTAGAGAGCGTTTTTAGACTGTTACTGCCCTATCCAAATTGCAGCAGGAGAATAAATTTGTACCTGATCAAGCCTTCTGTAATAAAGTGGCTAACTTCTTCCAGACCAAAGTACAAACGGTCTACAACGAATTTACAGGGAGTGCCCCAAATACAGGCAAAACCTTACCAACAGGGGAAACTATTCTTGAAAATTCTACACCCTGGCAACTGTCCGTTTTCTCCTCTCTAACCGTGGAAAAAGTAAATGACCTGCTAGTATCCATCAAATCGGGTTCCCCGACAGACCCCTGTCCTCCCGCTACACTACACCTGGCCGCGGACAAGGTCAGCACAAATTTGGCTCTACTGCTGAACAACCTGTTCATGTCAGGGACCATTCCCGCTTCCTGGAAGAAAGCCTGCATTAGGCCCATTCTGAAGAAACCCTCTCTAGACCCCACCGAAGAAAAAACTACCGGCCTATATCCTGCCTACCCCCCGCGGCCAAAGGTTTAGAAAATCAATCAATAAAGAACTAACCTGTTACCATGATTCCAACAACCTCTTAGACTCCACCCAACATGGCTTCAGACCACGTCACTCCACAGAATCTACTTTAATCATGGCCACAGAGGAGATTCGCAAACAGCTGGACTGTGGGTGGGAGAGCCATCCTTATCCCACTTGACGTACCAGCACCGTTTGATACTGTTAACCATCTGGTACTAACACAGCGGCTGAAGGCAATAGGATTTAAAGAGACAGCTCTAACCCTACTCACCTCTTTCCTTACCTCGAGGGAACAGATGGTGTGCTGGGACAGCTTTAAATCAGAGAGGTTCTCCCTCCCATGCAGAGTCCGGCAAGGTTCAGCATTGTCGCCGACCTTGTTTAACATCTATGTCACTCCTCTGGGCAAGTTGACCAAAGCGTACGATTTCTTCGAGTTTAGAAACAGTGGCTGGGAGGTTTCACAACTGTCTGAAGCACATTATGGGGTGGATGTATCTGAACAACCTTAAACTGAATACAGATAAAAATGAGTACATGGAGTTTGGAAAAGGTCCACCCCTATGGAATCAATTATGGTGGCCAGCGGAGGCAGGTCATTGCCCCGACCCATCTGTAAAGGCCAGGAACTTAGGAGTCATGTTCGATGATCAACTAAACTTTGCTGGCCAGATCAACCTCTTGTTTTCTTCTTGTTTCTTTTTACTAAAAATCCTGTGCAAAATTTGCCTTTTAAGCCCCAGGATCTCAGGAAAACTATAGTAGTCACATTCATTCTTTCAAGAATTGACTATGGCAACGCGCTTTTTCTGGGCATTGACAAGAGGCAACTAGCAAAATTTCAGTCTCTACAGAACGCTGCAGCATGGGTGCTGCTTAACATTCACAAATACCATACTATCTCTAGCAGCATCAGGCAGCTTCATTGGCTTCCAGTCCAGCAACCAATCAAATTCAAGGCTCTGTGCCTGGTACACAAAGCATTGTGTGGTGGGAGATCATCAGATATCCAGAAACATTTCCTATGGTACTCTCCATGGCAGGACCTTAGATCTGCTAACATACGACTAGTTTAGATCCCCAAAATTCGAAGGGGCAGATGGGGGGGAAGAAGCCTTTACTATTGGGCGGCTAAGATCTGGAACGAGCTACCGGTCACTACTAGGTTACAACCTAATAGACCCCTGTTTAGGAAAATGCTCAAGACCTGGCTATTCCGCTCAAAGTGAAATTAAATATTTCCCTCCCTGCAATAGCACATGTTACATGTCACACCTAGCACCAAGACGCCTCGGCATTCGTGCGCTCAACAAATCTTTTACTTACTTACTTAATAAAGAGCTGGTGTTCCTGGGCCAATGATGACTCTATGGGAGGTAGGCAAACCTGAATAAATACATTAAATAACTACCAGTGTTCCTCCCTTACCCTTGAGGACCTTACTGGGGGCTGGAAGCAGCATGAAAAATCAAATACATTAATTAAATAATTCCTTGTGTTATGGTAGGGCCATTGCAGAGCCTATAAAATATAGGCACAAATCAAATAAATGAATTACTTATTTTCTGATGACTTTTCAGGTCCCATTGAAACCAAATGGGAGGAAGGAGAAGGAAGGGAACAATCAAATACATTAAAAAGATAATTACTAGTGACCATCCAGGGCCCATGGGTACCATAAAGGAAGCAGTGGAAGTTTATAAACATCAAATAAATTATTACAATATTTTTTAGTGTGGACTCAGGGCTTAATAATCCTATAGGAGGCTAAGAAAATCAAACAAAATAATTGAATATTTGCTTGTGCTTCTCCAGGGTCCCAGGGTTTTCTATGTGAGATAGGGAAGGCTTGCAAAAGGAGAAAGTTAATTAAGGTATTGCTGTTAACAATCCAGGGCTCAAGGGACATCTTTGGGAGGCAAAAAGAGGCAAAGAAAATTAAATAAAGTAATTGAATACTTGCTGGTGTTTCTTCATGGCCCATGAGTAACCTCTGGGAGGCAAGAAGAGCAGGAGAAAAAACAAATAAAGTAATTGAATGACCTCCACAGCCCATAGGAGGCAGGCAAAATGTGAACAAATAATTAAATATATGCTAGTATCCCAAGGGCCCTTTGAGTCCATATGATTGGTATTGGGAGGCAGGCAAAATCGAATAAATTAATGTAATCTTAAATGATGTCCATTCACAGCCCAGGGCGACCCTATAGGAGTCAGGGAGAGCCAGGTAATAAATTAATTAAATAATGTCTGGTGTTCCTCCAGAGCACATAGTACACCTTTTGGAGACAAGTGGATGAAAGCAAAACACAGATATATTACCTGCATAATACCTTGTGTACTTACAGGACCAACAAAGACTCTTTGGGAGGCAAACATATATTGAATTCATTAATTGCAGGTTCCCCCTCCCCCATAGTGCTCATGGGACACTTGGGACCCTTTCTGGAGGTAAAGGGAGGCGGGCAAAAATAAAATACATTCAATTTATATCAACTAGTGTCCCTTCAGGACCAATGAGGACCCACAGGATAATAATAAAGAGTCATGCACAAATTAAATACATTAATTAAATAATTGTCGGTGTTCTTCCACGGTCTATGGAACTACTTAGGAGGGAATGGTTAATTGAAAAATAGCTAGCATCTGGGGCCCCTGGGGATCTTATGGCATGCAGAAGTAGAAGACAAAAATCAAAAGACTATTTTAATAATTGCTCGTGTACATCCAGGGCCCCTGGGTATCTTATGGAAGGCAGGAAAAACTGAATACATAATAAATATTTGTTGGTGTCACTCCAGGGGCCATGGGATCCCTTTGCTATGTAGTGGATGCTTGCAAAAATCAAATAAATTAACTCTATAATGGCTTTAATAAATAATTACTTGTGAAACCCCCAGAGCCAATGAGAACCCTCTGGGAGAGCAAGGAAGGCAGGCAAAGTCCCTCCAGGGCCCATGGGATACCTTTGGGGGTAAAGGGAAGCCAGCAAAAACTGAATACTGTGCAATAGCTGGAGCCCATTCCAGGCCCATTGCGACACTATGGGAGGATGGCAAAAATCAAATAAATACATTAAATAATACCTGGTCTCCTTTCAAGGCCCATGGGGACCCTATGAGTAGGCAAGGGATACAGGCAAAAATTGAATACATTGATTAAATAATTGTAGGTGTCTCTTCTAGAGCTAAAGGGGACCCTATGGGAGGATCACAATAATTGAATAATAGAATTAAATATTATCCAATGTCCTTCCCGGGCCTATGGGGAGCCTGTGGTTGGCAGGGAAAGGCAGGTGATAAAATCTAGTAATTGCTTATATCCATCCAGGGCCCTTTTGGAAGGCAGGAAGAGGCACAAAAAAATGAAATAAAGTAATTGAATAACGGATGTTGTCCCTTCAGGGCCCATGAAAATACTATGGGAGACAGAGGAACCAGGAAAAATAAAACTAAATAATTACTTACTTGATGGTATCCCTCCAGGGACATCATTAGAAGACATGAACGCTTAATTAAATAAATGGTAGTGTTCCTTCAGTAAGCATGGAGACCTTGTGGGTGGTAGGAGGAGTCAGGCAAATATTGAATACATTAATCAAATAGTTGCTGGTGTCACTCCATGACCCATGGGAACCCCAATGTCATATAATAAATGAAGTAATAGCTGGTGTCCCTCCAAAGCAGAGGGGGCCCTATAGGACTCAGGATGAGATGCACAACAATTGAATAAATTAATTAAATAATTTCTGGTGTTCCTATAGTGTACAGAGACAACTTTTGGAGGCAAATATATTAACTGTATAATAGCTGGAGTCCGTCTAGGATCAATAAAGCCCAGATGGGAGGCAAGCATATTTTGAACACATTAATTCAATAATCGTTGGTGTCTCCCCAGTGGGAGGCAGGCAACAATCAAATAAACTAACTGAATAAAAGCTAGTGACCCTCCTGGACCAATGAGGAACATATAGCGGGAAGGCAAAAACTGAATTGGTGTTCCTCCAGGGCCCATTTGGGATCCTATGGGAATCTCTCCTGGGCTCAAAGGGGAAACTACGGGAAGAAGAGAGAGGCAATAAAAAACAAAGGGGCATATTTACGAGCCCCTTGCACTGCTGTTGTGTCCCTTTTTGTTACACAAACCACCAAATCATATTTATGGGGCCAAACAAAGCCACTTTGCGTGGCTTTGAATGGCCTCATAGATATGGAGGCCCTCATTGACGGCATTTTGGTGTAGAGCAGCGCAGCAAGTCAACTTGTTGCACTGCACTACACCAAAGTGAAAGGGCAGAAATGCACAGTATTTATGCAATAAATCCTTTCTCCCTGCGCTGGCGCCGTTTCGGCAGCCTAGCGCCAACCTAGCCACTGTTGCACCATGGTGCAAAAGTGCCTCCATTAAATGCAGGATTGTTTTTGTGCAGGAAGGGGCACATGCCTGCAAGGAAACAGTCCTAAGAGGGGTTTTCCTCTTTCTATGTGTGTTGGAGAATCCAGCACACATAGAAAGAGGAAAAAACGAGGAGAAATAACCATATTTCTCCTTGTGTTGCCTCACCTCGGGAGGTGTAAGTATTTGGTGCTTCCCCAAGTTTACATGATTTTGTAAATCTGGCGCAGCATCAGAATCCATGGGTGTTGCATGGAAACACCCACCGTAATGCCCATGGAATGCCTCCCGAGCACAAAGTTAGGCGATGCAGCGATTTGCTCTGCTTCGCCTTACTAAAGATTTATGAGGCCACTCAAAGCTACACAGGGTGACTTTGTATGACTTCATAAATCTGAGCCCTGCGTCATGCATCTGCCAATTTTCGTGGTGCAAAAGTGAGGCAGGGCTCTCATAAATAACCCAGTAGTAGGAAAGGCAGCGCAAATTTCTGCGTTGTCTTACTCTGCACTAGGGAGGTGTTCAATAGGGGTTGCAGTGGGTGTTCCCATCCAACACACATGGATTTTGACATTTCCCTAGATTTACAAGACGATGTGAACCTAGGGATGCGCCAAAACCTTACCCATCCCCAGGGGAGGTGCAATGGTGAGAAATATGTTTATTGCTCCTCCTTTTTCCTCTTTCTATGTGTGCTGCATTCTGGAATCTGCCGCATACCATAGATAAGGCGCGTTCCTGCCCTTTCGCTTTGATGCAGGGCAGCCCTGTGCCAAATCCCCATAAATATGCCCCAAATTATTTAAATAATTTCTTGTGTCCTTCAAGGGCACACAGGACACTTTTAGGTGCCAAGGAGAGGCAGAAAATATCAAATAAATTATTTGAATAATATCTGGTGTCCCACCAGGGCCCATGTGACATGCTTTGAAGGCAAAGAGAAGCAGGCAAATATTGAATAAATACATTGAATAATAGCTGGTGTCCCTCAAGGGACCATAAGGACCCCAAGAGAAGCAGACAAAAATGGAATACATTAATTTTATTTTTGGTTATGTCTCTCCAGGACCCAATGGTACCCTAAGAGAGGCAGAACAAGGCAGGTAAAAAGCGAGTATATGCATTAAATAATTGCTGGTGTCCATTGTGGGCCCTTAGGGACCCTATGGGCCAGATGTACGGGCATTTCATTTAGAGATTCTCCAATTGTGATTTTTTGCAAAATGAAATGTACTAATGTGTCTCAGACACATTAGGGATTCCCAATGGGGTCACAATTGACCTGCTTCATCAATATTTTTGAGGCAGGTTGCAGTTTGTGACCCATTGGGAATGGCCAATAACAGGGAGATGGTGACTTGCTGGGGAATGTTCTTTTTTAAATGCAGCCCATTTTTCTTAAAGGAAAACAGGATGTGTTTCCAAAAGAAACAATACATGTTTCAGTTTCATTTTCTACGGGTAGGCAATGGTCCGTGGTAGGCAGTGGTCTGTGGGACTACTGCCTGCTCTTAAAAATAATTTTTGCTACCATTCACAAACCCCTTCCCATATGCCACTGGCTTACCACCTACTAGAAGTAAGTGGTAAACTGCGATTGATTTGTAACAGCATTCCATTCGCAAAATAATTGTGTATCCCCCTGCGACTCGCTATTAGGAAGGGATGCCCTTGGCACGCCCCTTCCTAATAGCGACTCACAAACCCTATTTTGCGAGTCAGGAATAGTTTACTGACTCACAAATTAGTGTTCGTACATCTGGCCCTATATGAGGCAGGGGGATGCAGACAAAAATCAAACAATGTAATCAAAAAATGCCTGAGGTCCCTCTGGAGCCTATGGGACCCTATGGGAGGCATGATATACATGAAAAATCAAACAAATTAAATAAAACAATGCTAGTTTAAATCCTGGTACCATGGAGACCCTATGGGAGGCAGGCCATGCAGGCAAAAATAAAGTACATTATTGTATAATTGCTGATGAACCTTCAGGTCCTTTGAGACACCTGAGGGAAGCAAATAAAGTTGTGCAAATATTGAATGAATTGCATTTATATTTGCTGATGTCCCCCTTGTACCCTGAGGATCCCACGAGAGGCAGACAAAACTGAGTTAATTCATTAAATAATTGCAAAAGTTCATCCAAGGCCCTTGGGAACCCTATGGAGGCAGGGAGAGGCAGGCAAAACCAAACAAATGAACTAAATAATTTTTAGTGTTGTTCAGGGCCCATTGAAACTCTAAGGGTGGCAGGGGGATGCTGGCACAATTTGAATAGATCAAATAAATAATTGCTGCTATTGCTGCTGGCCCCAGGCCCCATGGGGGATCCTATAGGTCACAAGGGAAGACAGGCAAAAATCAAATACATTATTGAAAATTTGCTGTTCAAAAAGGGTGTTTAAGGCACTTTTGGGAGATTGGGGATCGCAGACAATAATAAAATAAATCCATTACATTTTACAGGTGTTCCCCAAGGACTCATGTCTATGGGAGGTAGAGCAAGGCAGGCCAAAATTGAGTGAATCAATTAAATCATTGCGGGTGTCCCACCAGGCCCCATGAAGACCGTTTAGGAGTAGGGGGTGGCAGGCAAAAATCAAATACATTAATTACATTTATGCTGGTGTCCCTTCGGGGCCCATGGAGACCATATGAAAGCCAAGTGGAGGCAGGCAACAATTGAATAAATTAAATAAATGTCTGCTGGTGACACACCAGGGCCACCCTATGGGAGGCAATTAGAGGAAGGTGAAATCAAATAAAATAAATAAGTGACCCTCTATAGCACATGGAACCCCTTCGGTAGAAAAGAATAGGCAGGAAAAAATTATTTAAATATTTTCTACTGTCCCTATAGGCCTCATGGAGAACCTATGGAAGGTAGTGGAAAGAAAGCAAAATTTGACTAATTAATCAAATAAATGAGAGTGTCCCTCCTGAGACTATCAGGCCTCATGTTAGGCACAGGGGGAGGGGGACAAAACTCACATAAATTAATTAAATAATTTGGCTCATAGGATCCTATGAGTGGCAGTGTGAGGCACAGAAAAAAAGTAAGGCAGCCAGGTCAACAAATTTAAAACTAAAAACATAGCTGCAGTTGTCCATCCAGGGCAAATGGGACCCTAAAGAAGACATAGGTAGCAGACACACATGGAAACAATTAAATAATTTCTAGTGCACTTCTAAGGCCTATGGGGTACCTTTGGGAGACAAGGGAAGGAATAAATAAAGTAACTTGATTATAGTTTTCGCTCTGGGGACACTGAAGACCCTAAGGGAGGCAGGCAGAAATCTAATTTGAATTCATAAATTAAATATTTGCTGGTGTTACTCCATAGCCGATGCTGGCACTATGGGAAGAAGATAAATTACATATATAATGGCTGGTGTTCTGCCAAGGCCCGTAGAGACTCAATGGGAGGCAGGCAAAATTAGAAGAATTAAACTAAATAATTGATTGTGCCATCCAGGGCCAATGGGACATCTTTTGGAGATGGGGAGGCATGCATAAATCATATACATTTATTTAATAATAGCTGGTGTCTCTCAGGGCACTATGGGAGACAAGGGGGCCAGTGAAAAATAGAATACATGAATACACAAATTGTTGGTTGGGATGCAGGCAAATATTGAATACATTATTGCTGTTATCCCTCCAATGGCAGTGGAGTCCTATGGGAGATAAGGGGAACTAGGCAAAAATCAAATGCATTAATTAAATGATTGCCCTTGTCCCTCCAGGGCCCATGTAGACCTTACCAGAGGCAGATGGAGGCAGGCAACATTTGAATAAATTGAAAGATTAATTGCTGGTGATCCTTCAGGGCCATTGGGCACATTTGGGAGGCAGGCAAAAATTGAGGAAATGAATTATTGGCGTCCATCCAGGGCCCATGGTAACCCCATGGGAGGCAAGTCTAGGCAGACAGAAATAGAAAGAAATGATGAAATAATTGCTGATTTCCTTCCAGAGACCTATGAGAGTCAGAGGGAGAAAGGCAAATATTGAATACATTTTGTTGGTATGTCACCATGTCCCATGGAACACCTCTGGAAGGCAAGGGGAGGCATAAGAAAATGAATTAAACAAATAAATGAATACATTACATGAATTATAGCTGGTGTCCATCCATTGCTTATGGGGACACTATAGAAGGCAGAGGAGGTTGGCAATAATCATAAAATTAAATTAATTATTTGCTGGTTTCTCAAGGGCTGAATGGGAGGGCATGGGGATAAAGGTAAACATAGAATAAATGATTTACCTACTTGAAGGTGTCGTTCAAGGTTATGGTGATGTTATGGGAGGCAGTGTGAGCACTCAAAATTTGAATAGGTTACTAAAGACTTGCTGGTGCCCTTGTTTGCTCATGTGATACTTTTGGGAGGCAAGGTGTAAAATTGTAAAAATGAAAATGTTTTAAATGATTGCTGGCATCCCTCTAGGACAAACAGGGACTGAAAAGCAAGCAGGGGCAGTCAAAAATAGCAACACATTAATCATATAAATGCTGGTGTTCCGCCAGGGTCAATTAGAAACACTTTGGGAGGCAAAAGAAGGAATACACGTATGGAATGAAGTAACTGAATAGTAGCTGATGTCTCAGGGCCAATGTTGACCCTATGGGAGGTGGGTAAATATGTAACAAATAAATGAAGTAATTGATGGTGTTCCTCTATGTCCATGGGGACCCTATTTGAATAAATATTTGCTAATTTTTGCTATGGGCTTGGGAATCCTATGGAAGGTAAGCAAAAGTTGAATGAAATAATTGAATAATAGATGGATTTGCTTCAGGGCCTTTAGGGGCCCCATGGGTGACAAGGTGAGGCAGGAAAAAAATCAAATACAATAATTAAAAAATTGTTGGTGTCCCTCTATGGCTCATGGGAACATAATGGGGGCAGAAGAAGGCAGACAAAAATCGAGTAAACCAATTAATTACTGATCTCCTTCCTGGGCCCAGCAGAGCCTTTGGAAGCATAGGAAGTCAGGCAAAGAAATCAAAAACATAATTAAATAATAGTTGATATTTCTTTATTGATCAGGGAGACCCTATCAGAGGGAGAGGGAGGTTGAAAAACGTGAACAAATAATATAAAGTATTGCTGGTGTCATTCCACATACCATGAGCACCTTTGTGTTGCAAGAGAAGGCAGGTAAAATTTGAGCAAATTAATTAAATACCTGTTTGTGTGCCTCCAAGTCCCATGGGAACTCTACAGGAGACAGGGGTAGGCATGCTAAAATAGAAAAAAATAAGCATATAAATGCTAGTATTCATCCTGGGCCCAAGGTGGACCGATGTGAGGCAAAGGGACAACCATTCAATCAGTTGATTTCCAGAGCACTTCTTGTCACCCTTGAGAGTATCCAGGAACTGGCAGGGTCTAGATGATAAGCCGAATAGCCAGGTCTTCAGGGTCATTCAGAACTCTGGAAGAGATGGGGCAGTACGTAGATGACAGGGTAGCTTGTTACATGTCTTCACTGCTAGGTAGGAGAAGGAGTGACCTCTGAATCTGCTACATTGGATGTGGGAAGTAAGGGTTAGAGATAGGGAAGTGGATTGGAGGTATCTAGTGTGGTGGGCTGGTAGAAGTTCAGGTGGTGGTTCAAGTAGGTGGGTCCGCAATTATGTAGGGCCTTGTATACATTTGTCAGGAGCTTGAACTTGCCTCTTTACTGTGCAAGAAGCCTGTGAAGTTCCTTGAAGCAGCGGATTATGTGGGTTTGTATAGGGAGATCTGGGAAGGAGGAGTCAAAGTTGACCTGAGTCATCATGATTAGCTTGTTGTTCAGAATGATGCCTAGGTTCGTAGTGTGGTCAGTGGGGGTAGGAATAGGTCCAAGTTCTCCAGGCCATCAGTATGCATCCCCTGGGGAGCTGTTGTTTTCAAAAATCGTTTTCTGTCTTGTTCGTATTGAGCTTTATAGAGTTGTCCTTCATTCAGTTTGAGACGTCTGTCATGCAGTTGTGGAAGTTGGTCTTGGTGGTGCCTTTAGAGAGGGAGAAGCTGAGTTTTATGTTGTCGGCATAGGATATAATGTTAAGTCCATGGGTTTGGTGATGCTGATCAGAGGAGTCATATAAATGTTGAAGAGGGTGGGCCTGAGCGAGGATCCTTGGGTTACTCCAAAGATGATTTCCATGGGTTATGAGGTGAAGGAGGGAGGGCAGACTTTATCCGTTCTTCCAGTGAGGAAAGAGGCAATCCATCTGAGAGTGGCTTCTTGGATGACTATATTGTGCAGCCTTGTGATGAGTGTGTTGTGGGAGACCATATCAGAGGCTGCCAAGAGATCTAGGAGGATCAGAACCACAGTCTTTCCTCTGTCGAGTAGGGCTTGAATGCCGTCAGTAGCTGGGATGGGGTTTGTCTTGGTGCTGTGGTTGCTTCAGAATCTGGATTGGGAGGAGTCAAGTAGGATGTTCTGTTTAGGATGTGAGAGTTGTTGGTTAATGGCTTTTTCTAATAATTTGGCTGGGAATGGGAGCAGGAAGATTGCTCGGTGGTTATTGAGTTTTCTGGGGTCTGTTGATGGTCTCTTTAGTAGGGCATTGACTTCTGCATGTTTCCTATCCTCAGGGAACGAGGCGATGGCAATTGAGGTGTTGAATAAGGTGGGGAGTACTTGGCGGATGCTGGTTTTGCCTGGGTTGGAGATGTGGTGAGGGCATAGGTCTGTTGGGGCCAGTTAGTGGACCCAGTTCATGATGGAGGCTGTGTACTGTTGGGCGAGCTGGCTCTATTCAGCTAGTGTGATGTCTGTGGTGGTAGTGGGGTCCTGGTGTTGTTTGCAGAAGTTGTTGGCCTTGGGATGAGGTTTAAAGTTTCTGTAGATGTTAGCAATCTTGTTGTGGAAGAGGTTTGCAAGGTTATTGTGGAATTCCTGAGAGTGGGTAATGTTGTTTGTTGCAGCTGAGGGGTTGGAAAATTCTTTGACGATGTAGAAGAGTTCTTTGCTTTTACTGGTGTTTGATTTGATGCATGAGGCTAAGGCCTTTTTCTTCGATTCTCACAACTTTCTGTGGTAGAGGTTGAAGGCTGTCTTGAAGACAGTCGTGTCAGTTGTGTCCTAGCTGGTACGCCATTTCCTTTCCGGTTGTTTACAGTGTTGTTTAGTGGTTCTGAGGTCTTCAGTGTACCAGCTAGCCTGCTTGGTGGACTTTCTGTGGGTGCTATTGCAGATGGGATCAACATTTTTAGCGCATTTGGTGATCCAATTGTTGAAGTTTCTGATGTTCTGCTCTAGGTTATTGGAGGAGATGGGGTGGATGGTTAAGTGTGTTGATCCATATGTCCTTGGAGACTTTCCTCCACCTGCGTTTCGGGCATTGGGTAGACTGGGAGCAGAGGTCAGTGAGCTGCTGATGTTGAAGTGAACGATGGAGTGTTTAGTCCAGGTGAGTTCTGTGGTGGGCTTTACCTGATGCTGTAACTGGGGGTGAAGATGGGGTCTAGCATGTGGCCTGCAGTGTGCATGGGGTTGTGGATGAGTTGAGTGAGTCTGATGTTGTTCATACTGTCAAAGAGGTTGGTAGTATTGATGTCATTGTGGTTGTCGAGATGAAAGCTGAGGTCACTGAGGAAAATGTAGTTATTGGAGTCTATGTTGAGGGTGGCGATGAAGCCGGCGATGAAGTTGAAGAAGGCTGGACATGGTCCTGTAGGACAGTAGGCGAGGGTGCCCCTGATGTTTTGTTTTTTTTTACAAAGTTTTATATAGCGCAAACTTGACCCGGAGGTATAGGGTATCAGAGTGTTTTACATGAGCACCAGTTGCATTACATGAGGACACATTCATTTTTGTTCGGCACATGGAGATTAAGGGGCAGATTTACAAGCCCCTTGCGCCACTTTTGCGTCACTTTTCCCATGTTAAAAATGACGCAAAAGTGGGGCAAGGGCCTTGTAAATAAGCCCCTAAGTGATTTGCCCAGAATCACAGGATGTTGCGCGTCATTGCCGAGACTCGAACCTGGTTCTCCCGATTCGAGGTCGACCGCCCTAGCCGTTAGGCCAACTTTGGAGTTGAAAGTTGAGGTGTTCCCTTGGCTCGGGTGATGTTGTCATTTATGGAGGTGCATTTGATGGATTCCTTGTGTATGATGGCGATCCTTCCGTCAGGCTTGTTGATGTGGTTGTGGTGGGTGATGTTGTATCCTTCGGGTACTGCAGTGGCAATGTCTAACCTGGAAGTGGGGTTGGGCCAGGTCTCAGTGAGGAAGAGGATGCCGGGTGTGATGATGGAGATGAGGTCCTAAATCTCAGTCATGTGTTTGCATAGTGAGCGTGTGTTGAGAAGGGCACACGCAAGTTGGTGGGTTTTTTCAGGTGGCGTCTGTGGTATGTTTTGGTTGGGGCTCATTCGTGGGCTGGTGTGTGTGCTGTGGCAGGTGAAGTGGCTGTAGGTGCAGGTGAAAGGTCCTACCATGGATCGTGGGTCGGCAAAGCTCTAGTAAATTAATTAGAGAACTGCTGCTGTCCTTCTAGGGCCCAAGGAGAGCCAATGGGAGGCAGGTGGAGGTAGGTAAACATCGAATAAATGAATTAAATAACTGCTAGTTTCCCTCCAAGTCCCATGGGACATCATTTGGAAGTATGGGGAGGGAGCCAAAATTCAAATAAATTGTTGAACTATATGCTGCTGTTTCTCAGGGCCCATGGGAAACATATGGAAGGCAGGTGGATGTGTAGACTATATATACGCACAATTAATTAAATGCTGATGACACTCCAGTGAATTGGGGGCCCTATGAGAGGCAAGGGGAGACAGGCACAAATATACTAATTTATTCAATCCTTTAATTAATACTTATTTAAATAATTAATTATTGGGGTCTGTGTAGACTATGTATATGCATAATTAATTAAATGCTGATGACACTCCAGGGCTATACTAATTTAATTAATACTTTAATAAATACTCATTTAATTAATTAATTATTGGGGTCTCTTCAGGGCACATGTGGACTCTATGGTATATGCTGTTGTCCCTCCATGACTAATTGGACATGCTTGGCATGTGAGAAGAGCCAGGAAGAAATCAAACACATTAATAAAATAATTGCTTTTTTCCTACCGGAGCGTATGAAGACACTATGGGAGGCAGGCAACATTAAATAACTAAATTAAATAATTGTTGGTGTCCCTCCAGGGCTCATGGGGACCATTTGAAAGGTTAGAGGAGGAACCACAAATTAAGTAAATTAATTAAATATTTGCTGGTCAACCTCCATGGCCCTTGTGCGATGCCAGGTAGAGGCAGACAAACATCAAATTAATTAAATAATTGCATAATTGCTGGTGTCTCTCTGGGGTCCATGGGCACCTATGGGAGGTAGAGGAAGGCAGAGGGAGGCAGCCAAAACTTGAATAAATTAATGAAATATTTGCTGGTGTTCCTCCAGAGCCCATGGGCAGGGGAGGGAAGGAACAAGTAAAAAAAATCAATTAAATAATTTGTAATGTCCCTACAGGGCTCAAGGAGGCTCTTTGAGAGGCTGAGGAAGGCAGCCAAAAATTGATTAACTCAATTCAATAATTGGTGGTGCCCTCCAAGGCCCCTAAGGACACTGTGGGAGACAGGCAAAAAGTGAATACATTGATTAAATAGTTGCTGGTGACCCTCCAGAGCTCATTATATTAAACGTGCTTCAAATGTAAATGTGTTACTTGATCTTTTATATCTAGAATCCATCAAAAATTAATTAATGCTCAAAATTATTTGTTATCCAAAATCATACATTAAAAAAAACACTTTGACATACCCAATCCAATTCTTGAGACTTCTCAAGAATCTGATCCAATATTTTTTTTAAATAAGACTGTGGGGTCCCGTCAATTTTATAAACTCTTGTGTCATGTACATGCACATTAACTTTCTCCATGTAATATTCACGGGCCGATTGTGATGAGTGTCGGAAAGCCTCTGAGCTCAGGTCGGAGCTTTCCCGACACTCATCATTTCACTTCTGACTGCCTAATTACAATTTAGGTGGTTGGAATTGAAAGCGGGAAACCTAAAATCGCAAATGTCGTTCGGCTTGGAATGCTTGCTGAATGTGAGAGGCAAGATGGCGGTCGCTTGAGACCGTAGGTGCACACGGAGCACTGAGAGCCAGAAGAATTTAAAAATGCTGCAGTAGTGCAATCGGGGATATGAAGGACGAGACCTTCAGCTTGGACTTACACTACCCCCCACGTACCGGCAGAGATTACCTGCGACTGTTTGGAACAGTAATTGGGCTCTCTGTTCTGCGACACATCGCTAGGACATTTGTGGAAAATCCTAAAAACTTATTCAGCAGGTTCCTACCTGGCGGAGGCTCCGGACACTGGGCCTGATCCTGTGGAGACATTTGGGAGTGCTGGACCCGCCGAGATGGGTCCCAAGAGCGCGGCGGGGGCTGCCAAGACCAGGGCGGTCAGATTATTGCAAGGCGGGATGGCGGTGCCGGGAGACGCTGCGGTGGCCACGGATGCTCCGGCCCCGACACTGGGATCTCCAGCTCCAGCTCTAACTCCACGGCGTGGACGCCGCGGTGCAGTGACTGACCAGGATCCAGGAAGAGGCGGGACAACGCAGAGGGGACGCCCGGCAGGCCCTACAGTGATCGACCTGCTGAGAGCTCCTCCCGGAAAACCAGTTCCGGGTCGCGACGAGAAGCTTCGGGACAACGCTTCCCCCGACACCGTGGCAACCACAGATCGTGTAGGAGACTTACCCCGGCAGGAACTAGGAGACTCAGCTCGGGGAGATCTGATCGAGGTGAGAGCGGTGGAGAACGGTCATACTATCGGATCGGCAAACTTGGAAGGTAGCCCCGGGGGGCTCTTCCCTCAGCAGCCGACTCCGAATCCCTCAGGGGGGTCTGAAAACACTATGAATATCTTAACTGTGCAAGCAGCTGGGGAGGTCCAGATAGACCCGGATAAGACAGAATTTGCTGCTGCTGACGGGAGGGCCCTTGGCGCACAACTTAATAATCTTGGCACTATGGGTATTAATCTCCCGCAACCAGTCAATGTCGATTCTGATTATCAAGCTTGCCAACATGAAATTAACCCCAGTGGGACCCTTGACAGTGGTAGTGGTAGTCAAATTGAACTCGATAAGGAACCTAGCGACTTTTTTTTCTCTGATTCTGATGGGGATGAGTGGTCTGAGGATTCCTCTGTTGGTAGCACGGATCTAAGCCATAGCGATGTGGAGGTAGCAGGTGGCACTAAAAGTAAAACTGTGCAGAAGAAAAAAGAGAAAAAAAGGCTGGGTGGGAAAGAGCTGGCTTGGGACTATACCCCCACAAGCCAACTGTCTAATCCTACGCTTACTTCCCAAACGCTTACTTCCCAAACCATCTCTGATCCATCCGAGACAACCTTAGATGCCATCTTTCAGGCCATCTCTATGCACCGCGAGGAAACTCGCCAAGACAGTCGCAAGACTCACCATGCCATGCGCAAGATGCAAGGGGTTGTTCGAAAATTGACAAAAACTTGCAGTGTATTTGGAGAAAGACTAACTGATCTTGAATCCAGGATAGTCACCACAGAATCTGATCTAGCCTCTAATCTTGCGCTGGTGGGCTCCCATGATGCACAGCTGGTGGATGTTAGATGGAAGCTGGAGGAGTTTGAGAACCGCCAGCGAAGGAATAACCTGCGGGTTCTTGGAGTCCCTGAAGGGGTTGAGGGGGACGATATACGGTTATTTGTGGTGAAATTGCTACGAGACTCCCTGCCTGAATTAACTGATTGGAATTGGGCACTTGAGATTCAGCGGGCCCATCGGGTCCCCTTTGTTCAGAGACAGCCCGTTAGGGCAGGGGGCTTCCCCCGAGCCATTCTTGTATATTTTGGCAATTTTCTGCTGCGCCAAGCCGTCTCTGAAAAAGCAAGACCCGATGCAAAATGATCTAGCAATGATATTACCTATTTTGTTCGCCCAGACTTCTGTCACTCCACCGTTGAAAGGCGGTGGCGGCTACGGCAGCTTATCAAACCATTTCAGGATAAAAGGCGCAAGCCTTTTAAACAATCCAGCTCGTCTCAAAGTGATCTTTGAGGGGCAAACAAAGTTTTTATGTCAGAAATAAAAGCTAAGGAATTCCTGGACGGGCTCTCCAGCTAGGCCCAGGCTCACATTTATTATGAGTATTAGGAGCTACAAAATGTAGGGAAAGTACAGGATGGCACACAGGGGGTAGTAACCAGGGGAAAAAAAAGGGGGGAGGAAGGCGAAAAAAAAAAAAAAAAGAAAACTCGGGGGGGGGGGGGAAGGGAAAAATATAATAACAAAACTCTAAATACATTTCCCCCTTTTGAAAATATCCTGGCGGAGGCACTATGAATTTGGGAATGTCGGCTGTAGGACGCAGCATTCTATGAAAATCCCACAAGTTAGGCTCTCACGCTCTGTTGTGTAGCGCACCCATCACAATCAGACTCATGCCTGAGTCTGTATGCCTCACGTGGGGAGGTGGGGATGGTCGGGAGGGGGGTGGGGTGCTCAGGGGAGGGGTAGGGGGGGAAGGGGGCGGACAAGGTTGTGGGTTAAAAGCAAGGGGGAAAAAAGCATGTCCAGAAACAGTAATAAAATAAGGAGACAATTAAAAGTGATAAATAGATGGCTGAATATGAAGCGAGATTTTATTGGGGAAAAAGCTTCCGAAGGTCCCATGGAGAAATTCGAGAATCTGAGCCCAGTGTAAGATGGGGAAGATAACTATTTGTTCATGGAACGTTGCGGGGCTCAATGACCGGGCAAAAAGGGTAAGATTTGTTGAACTTATCAGACTTAACCACGCCGATATAATATGCGTACAGGAGACACACATTCCATGGCGGAAAAGGGAAGTAATGAGAATCACAGGGTATAATCTGTTGGCATGCACCACTCAGGCATCTAATATACGCGGTGTGGCTATCTTAGCAAAATCTTCTTTGGGTACGGCCAAACGTAAATTAGTGGATGCCCTGGGTAGATGGGTGATCATTGAACTAGCCATGGGTGGCACTGTTTGTGCAATTTATGGATCTAATCAGGACGATCCTCAGATTTTTGAGGCTTTGGAAGTTGAACTGGCCACCTGGCCGACTCCTTTGATTCTCTGCGGGGATTTTAACATCTCTTTGGATGTTAGATTGGGGAACCAAGGGTCTGGGGGGTATTCAGGCCGGAAGCCTCGGGTGTATAGGGCATTTAATTCTTTAAAAATTAGCCATGGCCTGGTTGATATATGGGCTACAAAGAACCCGGCCAACCCCGCTTACACGTATTTTTCCTGTCCACATAAATTATACGTTAGGATCGATTATTTTTTTGCACAAAAGATCTTGTAGGGCAAGCCGAGATTTTAAAACTTCCTAAAATAATTTCAGACCATAACCCTCTGATACTAGAACTTGATATAGCCGGTTTTAAGAGATTACGGAGCAAATGGACCTTTGATAGGAAACTTCTTGTAAATAGTGCGTATGTTGAATATATGAGGAAGTGGGCACAAGAATTTTTTGATATAAATAGGTTCAGTGCTAGCAGGGGGCCGTATGGGATTCTTTTAAGGCTGCTTTCTGAGGTGAAACCATCTCTTTTGTTATCGGGGCAAGGAAGCAGCAAGAAAAAAAGAATCAACAATTGATGTGGGATCTAGCTAGGGCCGAAGAAGAGCATATTTCACTGATAGCACAGGGACAGGAGGGAGTTCAAATTCAGTGGCAAATAATCGCACTGAAAGCAGAGTTAACCAACTGGTTAACGCAGAAATCTGCTGAAGAGTATCAATCTCATCGAAACAGTGTTTATGAAACAGGGGAACAAGTCGGAAGGAGACTAGCGCTTTGTACTAGGCAGAAGCTATCTTTTAGTGCTATATCTATGATTAGGATAGGGGGCAAGCCTATACTTATCCAGAGGACATAATTAGAGGTTTCCAAAATTACTATCAGGTCCTGTATCAAGATGACGGTAATAAAAGCAGAGAGGAGGTATCTCAAGGCATGACAGAGAGCTTTGCCGATATTAACATTGGAGAGAGCCTGGATAGGCATACTAGTGAGGAGTTAGAGGCAGAAATTACACTCGAAGAAGTGCAACTTGCACTTTCAGGAATGGCTACAGGGAAGGCGGCAGGCCCTGACCGGATACCTCTTGAGGTGTATAAAATTCTGGGACCAGGTATAATACTCATGCTTTTGGATCTTTTCAGGGGTGTACAGTATAATGGGACCTCTCCCGAATCTTGGAAAGAGACGGCCATTATAATTTTTCCCAAGAAAGGGAAGCCATTGGATAATCCTTCTTCCTATCGGCCGATCTCTTTGATCAACTCCGACACCAAAATTTATTCTAAAATTTTGGCCAATCGGCTAGGAGGGGTCATAGAGCATCTGGTATCCCCATGGCAACACGGGTTTATCCCAGGTAAAGGCACAACGGACCATACCCGTAGGGTTATCTCTCTTTTTGATATTATAACCAGGGGGGGGGACCAGATGGCTATGATCCTCCTGGATGCTGAAAAAGCCTTTGATCGGGTGTCTTGGGAGTTTCTATGGCAGATATTGGAATTGAAGGGCTTTGGCCCTCGGATCATAAAGGCTATTAAGGCAATGTATTACCAGCCAAAAGCCCGACTTCAACTTATGGGGAGGGAATCTGGTAGTATTAATATATCTAGAGGGACTAGACAGGGTTGCCCCTGCTCCCCCATTTTATTCGCTTTATATATCGATCCCCTAGTTTCTAAGTTGTTACAGACCCGGAAGATAAAACCCATAATTACCGGAGGTTTTGAAACAAAAGTATTGGCCTACGCGGATGATATCGCGGTGTTAACCCCTAATCCTGCCGAGGCAATAGTAGAGATCAGTAGGATTGCTGAGGATTATGGTCTTTTTTCAGGGTATGCGCTGAATGCTGGGAAAACTATAGTACTATGTACTGATAACATAGTTTTCAATGATCCCAAGAGAGTAACATCCGCAATGTACCTCGGGGTTAACCCTGGGCGAAGTGCTACGCTACGCTCGCGTAGTTTGCGAAGTTTGCGCTACTTCGCACAACGCGAATTGCACGTAGCACAGTGCAAACACGCGTAGCATAGCGTAGCGTAGTGCCGCTGTCATTTTTGCTTGCTCGCGGTCCTCAACGTCAAGTTGGCGACCGCGAGCAAGCAAAATGACATCCCGGCGAGACTTTTTCCTCGTTCGCGATCAGCAACATCAAGTTGCCGATCGCGAGCGTGGAAAATAAACCTCCCGGCGAGATTCTCAACGCGGGAGGTCAGGTTTCTCATTGCGAGTGGTCGCGTATGCTCGCGACCGCTCGCGATGAGAAACTACCAGTCCGCGTTGAGAAGCTGCCGCTCGAGTAAAAATCTACTCGAGCGGCAGTAAAAGACAGCTTGCACTGTGCAAGTTGCCGTTTTCAATGATTGCACAGTGCGGACAAGCATCCGGCACTGTGCAATCATTGCGAACAGTGCACTACGCAGTTCGCGTAGTGCTACGCGAAGCTCGCGTAGTGCGAACTGCACTTTGCGTAGCTTCGCGAAGCACTACTTCGCGAACTACGCCCAGCCTTACTCGGGGTTCGAATAAGTGCTAAGGTGGACGAGATCTGTAGGATTAATTTTGATCCTTTGATAAAAAATATAGGGGATGAATTAAGGAGGGTTAATGGGCTACACTTATCTATTATTGGGAGAGGGAATTACCTCAAAATGACCATGTTACCCAAAATACTGTATTTGTTTCGGGCAATTCCGCTGGCTCTAGACGACAATCTATTAAGGGCATTGGAATCAGCCTTCTCCAATTTTATATGGCAATATGGGAAGGTTAGGAGAGCTTTGCGGTATTTAGCATTACCCCAAGACAGGGGAGGACTTGCTGTTCCTAATATCACCCTATATTATTGGGCAGCACTTTTACATCAGATGACCACCCTTTTATCAGTGAACCATACTAGGGAACCAGTACAGGGCATAAAAATACCTACAATTTATGAACTATCGATAGGGAAGGAAGCCTCAGGGCTACTGCTGAGACAACTGGAACCCAGCTACTATAAAAAAGTACGGTTTAAAGTGATATATAGCTCCTGGAAAAATTGGAAGCAGGTTTCTAAATTTATGGCAATTTCTAAATTGTCTAGATATACCCCCTCTGGCGCTCGCCTTTATTGCCATATCTGGCTAACGATGATATGGGGAAAAAGTGGGAAAAATATGGGGTAAGAACAATAGGGGATTTCTGTGGGGGAGAACATGATTTTCAATTTTTAAGGCTACAACGGGTGTTTGGCGTTTTAGACAACCATTACTTTAAATTTGTCCAGATTAGTAATATTCTTACTTTATGGAGTCCTAGGATTATGCTAGACAAGATTCCACTTTTGGAAGCTGTAACCAGGGAATCGAGCAGAATCAGAGATTTTTATAAAATACTTCTTGACAAATGCCCCGACGACCTGGAAAAAACTGAAGCATCCTGGGCAATAAAACTGGGAAACCCAGATGTTGATATCTATATGAGCCTTTCCCTAACTGCCAAAATTTTCTTATCGTCAAATTTAAAAGCTCAACTTTATAAAACTATATTTAATCTCTACTTCACTCCTGCTAAACTTTATCTTTGGGGGAAAAGGGCTGACGATAAATGTCCTAGATGTGGGTCAGGACCAGCCACCTTGATACATATGCTATATGATTGTGATAAATTGGCTCCATTGAAAGAAGGCCTGCTGGGCTTTTGGGAGGAATTATTCTGTCTCAGACTAGAATTAACCCCCACTCTGCTGATTCTTGGACACGATAGTACTCTGGGTCTTAATAAGGAACAAGAATATGGTGTGTTTCTGGGGGCAGCGGTATTTAGGATACTATTAGCCGCCAGGTGGAAAGATGCTGAGCCACCTACCTTTCATATGTGGCTGGCGAGGCTCCTTGGAATATACAAACAAGAGCTGGCAATTTATGCCTGTAGGGGTAGACAGGCCGGAGCCCGAGGGAGGAGGATCTGGGCTCATATGGCCAAATGGAGTAGAGTCACAAGGAGGGAGCTGGGGGCGTAAAACCAGCTGTACCATATTGCTAAGCCTGGTCAATGTGGCCATGGCCGTGGCCTAGGCTCTCTTTTGTTACATACTTTGTATAATTCATATCAAACTGTATCCAAATAATCTGTTGTTCTATGTGATCTTCCCATTGTAATATTTAGCAATACTTGCTAATATTTATTTGTAGCTATCACTCTCTCTCTTATTTGCTGATTTCTTTTGCTTCTTGTTCTCCTTCTCTTTGATTCTTAAGTAAATTGTAATTATATTTCTGGATATGCTTAATAAAAAAGAAAAAAAAAAAAAAAAAAAAGGAATTGAAAGCGGATGGTCATTGCAGCTGGCCTCCGTCAGGCTCAAGGAGCCCGTCGGCCAGTTGGAGACCGGCCTGTAATCCCAATGGATGGCGTTTCCGCCATTGGGATTTCGATGCTCCGTTTCAGTCTTTCCATGCCGGTCTTTCAGACATGAAAAGCCTGTCGGAAAGAGAGTTTGGGTGCCCATAGCAGGCCCCTTTCTCCTTGCGGCCTCTGGTTGGGAGTCAAGGGGGCACCTATGGTGCCCTCCTGTTGATCCCTGCACCGTGTGGCAGGCATCTTGAGGTGCCTGCCACACGATGCCGGGATGAACACAATCTCCCATTTCTCAATGGGAGCTTGTGCTACTGCCGGTTTACGGCCGGGGCACAAGCTCCAATTGAGAAATGGGAGTATTTGACCGCACCATGTGCGGTTGCATTGTAATTGCGGTGTCGGCTACTCCAACTAACATCATAATAAGGCCCTCAGTGTTCATCATTACCAAAACCTCCACCTTTGTCTGACATTTAAAAGGCTAAGTATTTGTAGTTTGCCAGCAATTTTAGTACACTCCCCCCAGGCTTTTTGGGCCAAGTTATCAGGCCACATCTGAGCACAGTTCAAAGATTTCATATCCTTGTGAATTACGGTTTCAATATTATCCAATGTTTGATGTGAAATGGGCTGCCTAAAGTTGCTTTTCGACTTGAACTCATTGTAATGATGGCATTCTTTTTTTTTTGTGTTATCATTAAGGGTTGAGAGAAAATATTTTAATCTTAAACTCCTCATGTCTTTGAAAACTGCTATTTCTGTTTTAAGAGGAATAGATCTCTGTGTACTGTAACGAAAGATGTACCCTTGTTGAGTACTACATCTTAATGTTTATTCAAAAGAACTGTTCAGGGTTTGATTGGGAGGTCGGGAATTCAGCACTGGGTGATGTGCTGGTAACTGAGGCCCAGCTGTGGGCCAGTATTTTTTTTCCCTCAGGTCCTCGTCTGTAAACTCACCACCTGTACGAACACCTCATACAAAGCAAAGCTGACGTAGCTTAGAGAGGTTTGTATTTATCACAGACGGGCAACCACGTTCACATGCACAGATTGGCAATGGGCCAGCCTGGATGAGTTTGCCATCTGAGCCCCTTACCTCCTCTTAATTTATCGTGGGCTATATAGAGATGCTGGAGCTGCACTATGATAGGTCGGGGCAGGGTGTGGGGGTTTGGGCAGGGGATCAGGTGAAATAAACCGTTCTGTGTGACTTGTGCCCTAGGTGGTCTGCTAATGTTAAATGGACATTTAGCAATGCCTTTAGGCTCCAAAGCACATTTCTGCTTAACACTGGCTTTTTGGGATACAAGCATCCCACAGTGGTGTAATTTCTGAGGTATGGGGCTTATGGGGGGCGGGTCCAGATACAAACAGCAATGGGTCTTATGTTGCAAGTAGAAACACTTTTTTTTACAATATTTGCACAAACGTGAAAGATAATGCAAGTCAGTGGTGCAGTCCCCATTACATTTCACTTGTTTGACTTCATGTTGCATGGCATATCTAATCCTGTTTGTTTTCTTATCCCAGATGTGTTTTAGTAATTTATTTTGTTATGCAGCTTGTGTCTTCTGCAGTGCATCATGCACATTTTGGGGGAGTTCAGGGTGTGGAAAGGTAGTAGAAAGGGTTCATGACGAATGTTAGACCTGGAATCCTTGGTTTTAAGGTTTTGAAATTAATTCATGAGGGAGCAAAGGAAAGAACAAAGGAAGGTCATGTAGGTCAGATAAATGATAAACATTTATTTTACAATTTTTTGTATAGTATTCAGGTGCTCACATATATTGAAGTGAAAGGAAGCGTGACATGCAGGGTGATAGTGAGGTTTAAAAGGCATCGCATTGACAACAGTATAATGAGCTCCACAGTTATTTTACAAGGAGTAATAGGAGTTCATGTTGTATGGTGGTCGACGGCGTTTCGAACCCAATAAGTGGGGTTCATCTTCAGGACAAGGGTGAGCAAGCTGAATTAGAGGAAAGGAAAATCATCCTAGGCCCATTCGTCTGTTAATGATGAGGGCAGCTGGTACTGATTTTTAAAATTGGCTGAGGGAGTGAATTATTGGCGCCAAGAAACTGAGTAGGAATGTCTGCCCGGGACTCGTGTTTGCTTATTTAGGAGGGAACCCGGGATGGGAAGGCAGCTGGCCGGGATGATTAGTTTTGTATTTTATGGAAAAGAACAACAGGGCCATTAATTTGGGGGCCTGGAGCTGAGCAGACAGGAGCGTCCTGCTTCTGCCTTCGCTGGCGTTGAAAACTAATCATCCCGGCCAGCTGCCTTCCCATCCCGGGTTCCCTCCTAAATAAGCAAACACGAGTCCCGGGCAGACATTCCTACTCAGTTTCTTGGCGCCAATAATTCACTTCCTCAGCCAATTTTAAAAATCAGTACCAGCTGCCCTCATCATTAACAGACGAATGGGCCTAGGATGATTTTCCTTTCCTCTAATTCAGCTTGCTCACCCTTGTCCTGAAGATGAACCCCACTTATTGGGTTTGAAACGCCGTCGACCACCATACAACATGAACTCCTATTACTCCTTGTAAAATAACTGTGGAGCTCATTATACTGTTGTCAATGCGATGCCTTTTTAAACCTCACTATCACCCTATATGTCACGCTTCCTTTCACTTAAATAT
The DNA here is from genome assembly GCA_963921515.1 of Calotriton arnoldi. Taxonomy (NCBI): domain Eukaryota; kingdom Metazoa; phylum Chordata; class Amphibia; order Caudata; family Salamandridae; genus Calotriton; species Calotriton arnoldi. The sequence continues at coordinate 83,167 of CAWUFW010020760.1, forward strand.
ATGTGAGCACCTGAATACTATACAAAAAATTGTAAAATAAATGTTTATCATTTATCTGACCTACATGACCTTCCTTTGTTCTTTCCTTTGCTCCCTCATGAATTAATTTCAAAACCTTAAAACCAAGTGTTCCCTGCTGGGTCACTTTCTCGCTTTGGACCATTTAGGCCACACCTGAACCACTGTTTCCTAAATATCTCGCCACCCCAGGTTCACATATTGGGGTACCCTTGTCTTCTCTAAAACCTGGAATCCTTGGCATGGTTTCCCCTGACTTTTTGCCTCTACCTCCTGCATTTTTAATGCTGTGCTGAATTTCGTTTTTGCTGGCTTAGATGCTTTGGGCACTTTGCCACTGCTGATCAGTGTCAAAGTGCAAGTGCTCCCTGTGTAATTTGGTATTATGATTGGTTCTCCCTGATTAGCATATTTGATTTACTAGTAGGTCCGTAGTATAGTACACTTAGGGGCCGATTCTGATCTCGGCCGGTAGGGCTCCGAATCGGATTCGGCATTACCGGATCCGATTCGGAGCCCTATTTCCCGACCGAATCGTACGTGCGTCCGGGCGAGCGAGTACGATGCGTGCGCTCGCGATATCTCCGACCGACTCGTACGCAGGACCCGACCGCTCCGACCGACTCGCACGGGGATGACTCGCACCGCGCTATGGAGACGTTCCCCGGCCGGGTAAGTACGATGCGCATCGCGACCGCTCCGACTGACTCGCGCAGTCCGGCTCCAAGGAGCTGTCGGAGCCGCACTTTGGGGGTCCGTGTCGGACCCCCCTGGAAGCATAGGCACGCGAGTCGCACACAGGGGGGACCCATGGGTCCCCCCTTCACGTGCATGTACGGCGCGACCCGCATCGACGCGAACACGCTGTAGGGGGCACCCTTGTTCGCGTCGTGCCCATTGAGTCAATGGGAGCCCGTGTACGCGTCGTACGACTGGCTCCCATTGACTTCAATGGGAGTCCGACCGAATCGAGTCCGATAGCATACGTGCGCATCGTACTCGTTCGGTCGGACTGCTAGAGTCCGATTCGGTCGGAAATCTCTCCGGGTCCGGCTCGGTCGGAGAGATTTCCGGCCCGAATAGGAATCGGCCCCTAAGTGTGCCAGGGCTGGTAAATCAAATGCTACCAGTGGGCCTGCAGCACTGATTGTGCCATCCACATGAGTAGCCCTGAAAAGATGTCTCAGGCCTGCCACCACAGTGCTTGTGCGCAGTTTGTTAACTGCCATGTCGACCTGGCAAGTGCACCCACTTGCCAGGCCCTAACCTTCCCCTTTCCTACATGTTAGTCACCCCTAAGGTAGGCCCAAGGTACCCCTGTGGGCAAGGTGCGGTGTATGTGAAAGATAGGACATGCCCTGGTGTGTGTGGGATGTTGTGATAGTGAAATACTGCCAAATTTGTTTTTCACTATTGCGAGGCTATCTGTTCCCATAGGATAGAATGGGGAGTTTGCTTATAACATTTTATAAACATAACTACCCCTGGGATCAAGATAGGAAAATAAAGTTTCATATGCCTGAACTCAGAATGTTAAAATACATCTTTTAGTGAGGGAGATTTTTACATTCTGTGTTTGAAAATACCACTTTTAGTAAGTAGGTATTTTCTTGCTTAGCCATCCAGTGTGCCTCTGCTAGGTTTGTGTATTTCATGTCTGGCTTTGGGATGACAGGGGCTGGGGAGGAGCAGTGGTTCCAGATAGTCTGGATGAGGCAGGGCTGGGCTGAATAGACCTGGGCTGCATTTAGAGTAGGGGGAGGAGATTTCCTTTCACCTGAATGAGCCTGGTCTGCCTTCCACAATGCTGTTTCTACCTCCTGCCAGGAAGCTGCACCAGAGAGGACAGAACTGGTTTTGGCTGGGTACAGGACGTCTCTGCCACCAGAGAACAAAGGATTTTGTAGTATAACTATTGGGACCCAGACCCCAGACTTTTAGATTATTCCTGGAATTCAAGAGGAGCCTTTGCCAAGTAGAAGAGCTGGAGAAACTGAGGCGAAATACTGCCCCTGTGCTGTGTGCTGTGAGGGGTTGGCCTGCGGTTGCTGTTTCTGCCAAGGAAAGGAGAAGGACTTTGCTGTGTGCTGTGTCCCCTGCTTGAAGGCGATCTCCAAGGGCCTCTGTGTGCTGGCCTCCTGTTCTGAAGTCTGAGGGACACAAAGACTTCACGCCCAGCTCCCTTGAACTCTGCTGCTGTCAGTTCTGACCTGCCAGAGGGTGCCTGTGCCAGTTTTGAGCCTCTGGAGGTTGTTGTTGCTGTTTGGGACCTGGAAGAAAGAGGAAACTTGAAGAATTGCAAACATCAACGCATCGCTCTTCTTGTGGCTGTTTTTATGATGCACAAGAAGAATTTCCATGCATTGCCGTGCCGCTGCGAAAACCGACGCAGCACCTGTTGCCGCTGCAAGAATCAACGCACCAAGGAATTGCAGCTGATGAAAACCAACACAGCACCACTCGACGCTGCTGCATCGATCACCAATGCATCCCGGATTTCCACGCATCGTACCTGTGTGACAAGTCTTCTCGAGGCATCGCCCGCAGACCAGATTCGTCTCAGAATCGACACATCACTTCCCCCTACAGATCAGATTCGACACACCTGCGTGCAGCAGAACTGTGGCATCGCCTCCCCAAGTTCTCAAGAACTGACGCATCGTTTGTGTTTCTAATGCTTCGCATCTCTGCGACAGTTTTGCCTTATGTATTTTGACGCAACACCAGGTACTCTGTGTAAAAGTCACACATCCATAGCTTTCTATGGTACAAGTTCTTGAAACCTTTGAAAGTCATATTTTTTAACTGTGTATGTTGGATTTTTGTCATTTTGGTCTTGTGAAGTTCAGATAAATATATATTATATTTTTCTAAAATGGTGTGGTGTCCATTTGTGGTGTTTTCACTGTGTTCCTGTAAGTGTTGGTGCAAATATTTTACACATTGCCTTTGGGAAAAGCCTGTCTGCTCGTGCCAAGCTACCAAGGGGTTGAGCAGGAGTTATCTAAAGTGTGTAGCCCCCTTACCCTGACTAGAAGCAAGGGTCCCTATTGGACAAAGGTACCTTCCTCTGCCAACTAGAGACCCCCATTTCTAACATTGACAAGGCAAAATTGAGCTCTGCAAAGTTGAGTCTGAAAGCAGTGCAAATTTCTCCCACTACCTCTCACTGTATCATAAACATATTCAGACAACATGCTCGTCCAATCTTTGGCCTCTCTGAAAAGCACAGAGCTAAGTGCCTTATTACGACTTTGGTGCTCCGGGGACCGCTGTTGTCATTTAGTCGTGCTACTGCCAGCTACCCTGGAGGTCCAACCACTGGATTACAATGCAGGCGGGCAGACAACGGCAAGACCACCACAAGTTTATCTCCAAGATCTCTAGTCCCACGGCGGTGGCGGTGTGGACAACGGTTGTCAATGGTGGGTGTGCCAGCATCACCTTGGGTATTATGACCTGCCTTTCTGCAGACCTTTACATGGTGGGGACACCTCTATAAAAGGTCAGCAGAAAGGCAGGTTAAGGGCCACAGATAAGGGCCCCAGGGCAAACAAGCTCATGTGGCTTGTGGAAGGGGCACATGTGCCCTCCTATGCCACCCATATCGGTGCGCACACTGTTTGCCATGCATGACATAGTGCATGGCAACAGTGCGCTCAACTTGCTGGAGGTGCAGCAGTGCAGCTGACATTGACTTCAGGCTCTCTCCTAGAGTCAACGCATGCCACCACCTTGGCTGCGCTGCCGCAACACCACCAGCATTGTGGTAATGTTGTAATGCGGCGGTCGGGATGCCGCTGGCTTGGCGGCATTCTACCGACTGCCACAGCTGCGGGCTAGTAGCAGGGGGGCCACAGGTCGAAGTTGAGATACCTTGCCAGACCTGTTGGGAGTGCCTTGGCACAGCTAAGTGTGACTGCCTCCACTGGAATGGCAGGAAGTGCTAATGTTTGTTCAGTACTTAATTACAGGCTGAACTTTAGTGAGATGCATTGTTAAAGGTATTTGAAGGTCATACCACTGGAACAAGAGTCATAGGAACCATGCAATGAAGGCATCTGGAATGTGGAGAGGGAGGTCAGGAACAAAACAGTCTTATATAGCACACCTGCTCCGGTTAATATTAAGGTGCTTTAGAGCAAACAATACTTTGGGGCATATTCACAAGGAGCCATCGCCGATTTAACGGCACTTTATCACAGACAAAGTCATGATAAATTTACCCCCCCATTCACAAGCCGGTGTTAACAGCCCACAGCACCAGTATACCCACGATAGCAGCCGCCAAACACATCACCACAGAGGACCCTCGCAAATATCGCTAATGAGATGCAGAGTATGCGTTCCCGTGACAAAAGCCGAGACAACAGCACAGCTCAACATTCACAACGACCAGCCACATCCGTGATAAAAACACAAAACTGGCGATAAGGCGCGTTAGCACCAGGAAATCTACACCTGCTCTGACCTGGTGTAAAGTCGGACGGCAGCCAGCACCACAAAAGGGAGCACAGCCCAGGGCCACAACCGAAGGGCAACAGATGCCATGGAGCCACACATCATGCAGCCCGGACACCCAAGAGGGCCACAACACCCACCCCCACCACCCCAGGTCCCCATCCCACACCCGGAACACCCCCCCGGACCAACACAGACACAGCACAGACAAAGACAGCGGAACGCCAGGAAACGTACCAGCCGCACAGACCCAACATCTTACAATGTCACCTTCCACTCCAGGCTGAAAGAGACAACCAACCTACGCACCCTGACCATCATCGCCTAACAGGCCTACGGCAACAACACAGCGGACAACCAACATCCCACCCCACACAAAGCTGATGGCGTGGCTGCACCTGTTGGCCCCTGAGACCCCCCATCCAACACCCGACAGAGTCGGAGGAGTCCCACAGCCAGCCATATCCAAGTCCCCCACACCTGTCCTGGACATCACCATCACCCTGGTACCCCAGTCCCCATACGTACAACACAATGCGCAGGATCCACTGGAGACCAAGCAATGACCATACGCCATAGCAGGATGCACGCACGTGTTGGTGGCAACACACAGCACACATGTACTACCTGTGCCCCCTGGTGACACAGCACACAATCACTGCAACAGCAAGCACACGTCTCACACCAATATGCAGGCAACAACAGAACACCGTGGAACACCCAACAATGTCGCCTTCAAATACACAGCCAGTGTGCATGATACCTTCATCCTCCGACAGTCCATCATCAACCAGCGTTCACAGGATGGCAACAAGGCAAATGTACTGCCCCTTGGCAATATACAAATGAACACCCCACACACCTCAACACCACAACCATGCAACTCACAACTCTGGCAATGCACACGTCACAAAATCTCATACAACAGGCACAACAATATGCCCACCCACCAGACACGACAGAACAACTTACAATATCCACATGGGCAAGCCCTGAAAATGAGCCAGCAACGGCATGGCACCTCAGCCACATACTAGCCGAATGTGGGGAGAGGTGGCAACCAGGCATGTGTGAAGGATGCAGCCGAACCATGATTGGGAAAGTACACAATGCCAACAGTGCTGGAGATGTGCTGGACACCTCGCAGTATGCAGAACACACCCATATCCATGGCGACATACACCGCTTGCGTATGGAGTGTAGTGGACAGTGGACGCCACCATGTCACAACAGCCAGTGGGTGACCTCGCGGAAATGTTGCCTGTTACGCCCCCCCTAAGCGTCAGCAGAGTGGGATGGCTCGGCGTACGCCACACCAGCGTAGGGGTGTGAATAAAAACCACATAGGCCTGGGCGTGGTCCACTTCCGGAAAGACCCACGTCTCTGCCAGGGCGGCGCCTCCCACCTCGCCATGAGGCCGACGCCATCCTCGTGAGCGGAGTTGCCTGAGATGCCGTGCGCCTGCCGGACCCAGGCACGCTGGTCCATGAACCCGTCAGGCCAGCCCCTGCGCAGCCAGGCCACACTGATCACCTTCCGACACCCGCGTGTGTCAAGGAGGGCCCACCACGTGCTGGCGCAAGCCACAAGCCCGAGGCCCGAGACCTTGGCAGCCACCTCAGACCATCACGGCTGCCACAACACCGGCCCGCTTTATTCCTTTTTCGTTGACGTACTCCACTGCCACCCCCGGCCTACTCTTCGGACCAGTAGGTCCCACATGTGGAACTGTGTTTTGAGTCATGAATGGCAGTGACCCCATATCCCGGCCAGCGGCCACAGAACCAGACCCCCCCAGTTCAGTGAGGCATAGTTTCATATGGGCATCTTGCGACCCTGTTCAACGCCAGCCTGTTACACGTGGTGCCACTAACCGTGTTCAATGCCAGGCTGCTACACGTGGTGCCACTGAACCTGAACTACGCAGGCCGGTGGGGCCATCCAACCTATGCCAGCGACACTCGGTGAATGGGCCGTGCTGACCGCTGCCTCAGGCCTACACCACGGTCAGGTAGGTCACACATTTGAAACTGAGTCTTGATTACACCATGGCAGTGAACATTATTTAAGGCAGAGAACTATTCACAATACACCCTTCGATGTGGTGGCAACAAGTCTGTGCATGGCATCAAAACCACACGTGTCTGTGGGCCTACGCGGACCACTGCCCTCGGCCTACGCTGCGCTCGAGTGGGATCCCAGTATTGGAACTGAACATCGTTAATTCAAAAGGCTGAATACATGTCTTCGCACGCCCAGAGGGGCGTAAGAGGATGACACGTTGCAGGCCGGAGGGAACAGGATCAGCGTCACAGAGGTGATTGAACACTACCGACAACTGCCACTGTGTCACTAACTCTGTGCCTCGCGAGCCAACGACACATGGCTGTGGGCCACTGCTGACCGCTGCCTCCGGCCTACACTGCGGTCCAGTAGGTCACAGAGCCTTGATTTGGCATTCTTGGAGTTCACATATGTGTCCCGGCATCATCGCAGACTGCATGCCCTCACAGCACCTGTGCCACTAAGTCTGTTCCCCGACATTCATGGACACTCACTGGTCGTACATTGGTGGCCTTTGAGTCTATGGACTAGGGGGTAGTTTTCATCCTCATGTAGCTGACCCTGAATTGTTGGTGCAAACGAGGCTTGCGCTTTCCACTCCTCCATTTGCTGCTTCCAGATAACATCAGACCTTCCGCATCATGCCCTGGAGGACACCTTCCACTGTCCCCCGCAACCCTCCACAACATACACCTCGGACATTGATGGGGACCCGCTCAGGTCACATGGCCCATCTGACTGCACCACAAGTCACCGTCCCGTGGCTGGGTGCCTGTGCCGGCCGCAGTGCATCCGGGGCCACTAACTCTGTGCTGGTCAGGCCTGGGGACCCTTCTTCTGAGACATTGAATGGCCTCTGTAGCGATGGTCTTGGGGTCATCAACGCCATGTGTCTGTGGCCCTGCACTGTCCGCCTCCTCCGGCCCCAACTGCGGGCCACCAGGGCCCACACATGGCATCGAGTCTTGATTGGCCCGGACGTCGCATCACCGCAGGAGGCACATGCCACCACCGCAAGGACAAACTTCAACCACCATCTGCCAGAGTCGAAAAGGTGGTCCTGACAGACCTAAGGATTTGCTCAGACCTGTCGTGGATGCCATCTTCGGCCTGATACCCTGCTCAGCACTCCAGGTGCCAGTGACTCAGTGCACCGCGAGCCATTGTCTGTTACTGATTGTGTTTTGTGCTGTTGTGAGGTTGCGCAGCAATGTCACCTCATGCAGTGGGGAAGACCTGGGACTATGATGAGGAAGATGTGTCAAGTGTGCGGAAGGGAGAGGGCACAGACAATGGGAGGGCAGGAGGCAACAGCCCCAAGGCAGGAATGCAAACTGGTGGTAGTAGTCAAGCTACACTCCCGGATCTATTACTGGGTATTGCGCTGTGGACTGTGGACGCAACTGTCACCTCAGGCAGTGTGGGAGACCTGGGACGTTGATGATGAAGTTGATGCAGGTGTAACACACCCCACTGCATCTGCATCAGGACTGACCCGAAGGGACACAATGCTAGCAATTTCTTCACATGAGCGCGCTCTTCTCTAGTGCCCCTACCTCAGTGCACTGCAACTCAAGGAACATCCAGACTAAATATTGGGTGACCTCTGTCCTTACTCCAGATCCCTCGATGTTGCTCTGCATTTGACTCTGTTATGCTGGTGTTTTCTGTTTCCATTGCACTGGTGTCCACTGTTCAGGTTGTTGGCAGCACCAAGCACTCTGTGCGGGCTTGCTTATACTCACCCCACACACATCCAGCACAGGTGTCACTGTACATGTGGCCCTGCCAATAAATGGGCCGGGCACACGTGCCCGTAGCCAGTTCAACATGATATGTGCATGTGTCTCTGTGGAGGTGTGGGTCTCCTTTGTGGGGTGTCCCTGAAGGGTATTGGACACCCACGTATGTGTTCTAGTTCGCATTCCATGGGTTCGGCAACACCCTCACTTGCAGGGCCACCTCCTTTTGGCGTTCTGCCACCTGGCATTGGGATGCCATGTGTGGGTGGGTGAAGTGTTGTGAGCCAGCCGTGATTGCGGGTGCTTCATGCTGTTTGGTCTGTTGCAGCGGCTGGGTTCTCCTCTGAGTGACTTGTCTGCCCTGGTCCTGGTGGTGGGTTGTGTGGGATGTCCATGGGCTGTTGTACGGCGTCGGTGTCTGGGCTGTGGTGTTCGTCTCGGGCATCACTGATGGGTTGTCTGTTCTGACCTGCTGGAGGTGTTGTTTGTCCCTCTGCATTGTGAAGGGGAGGTGCATGTTGGCATTGTGTTGGCGCCTTGTTCTTGTCGACATGCAGACTGTGTGACGATGTACATTGTGAGTGTTTGGGCGGTGGTGGCTATTTGAGTTGGGACAGTGTAAATTTGGCCTACATGGCTGATGTGTGGTTGTAGGGGTAGATGTGCATCTCACAGTTCCCTGCTCTGTCCGATGTGATTGTTCTGTTCCTGTGCCTGGTTGGACCCAGTTGTGTCCCCTGTTCTGCAGTGTGGGTGTTGCACTTTGTGCCACATTGTCATGGTATGTGCTGTGATTGCTATGTGTGTGTGCTGCAGTGTGCCACGTGGATGGGGGACATGTCCCTGGGTAATTGTGGGTGTGCAGTGTGTTACACCTCATTGTGCATGTGTGGCATTGTGCCCATCACCCCCCGTCCCCCCAGTCCCTGTTGGATCCTCACCCTGTTGTTGTTGTGTCAGGTCCTGTCGGGCTGTGTCCGTACTCCCTACTCCTTGCACCCTCTCCACACTGATGACTGTGGCCTGGTTTTCCTCCTGCTCCTCCTGTGGCGCTGGACTGCCACCTCCTGTCGGCGTTGCTGCCTTCCTGTTGGCAGCGGGTTTGTACCTGGTTTAGGTTGTCGGCCCTGCCGGCGCCTCTTGGCCTCCTGGATTGGCCTCCTGGGCTATGCGACTGCATTCGAGGTGGTCTGCTTGTGGGTCATTTGCTGGTAGTGTTCTGTCGCCTCCATGGCCTTGGTCTTGTTTTCCTGCGGTCTGCACCCCGTCTTCCTCTCCATTTTCTCCTTGGCCTTCCCCGACCCACTTGTTCCTTGCTGGTGGTCTGTGGGGGTTGTGGTGTTCGCGTTGCCCTCTGCGCTGGGTCAGGGTGCATGGATGTTGCTACGTGCTTTGGCTTGTTTCTGGTGTGTTGTGCCTGTGGGTTTTATGGTGCAATTGCCCGCCAGACGCGTGGGAGTTGCAGGCCTGAGGCTGCTTTTCATTGCTTTTTGTACCGCGATTGGCCTCATCGCATGATTTCTCGTGTTCGCGTTTCGCATTTTTTGGGCGTGGTGTTGTTTTTCACGCTGGCATTTGACGCGTTATCTGGTGACTATCGCATGCTACCGCCTTGTGAATTCCACGTTGACACGGGGTTATTTTCCCGTGATGGGCTGCGTTATTGAAAGTTGCGTTACGCTACTCTTGCGGTAGTTATCACACGTTCTTGTGAATATACCCCTTTGTCTCTTGGATATCATAAATACTCTTTGATGTGAGTCGAACCTACTGCCTTGGGTTGCAACATATAATTCCATCAAGATCATGATGCCTCCTCTTTTTCTGGAATGGATGCAGAAAGTGCATGTGTACAACTGGGGGTGGTCCATTCGGCCAAGGCCTGTCCATAGAGAGAGTTCAGGGAACAGCATCAGCTCTGGGGAATGTTCTAGAAGTATGCTTCTCCCATTCTGGAGCACGTAGGAAGCACACCCTTGTCAATTAGGACAATGCAAGAGGCTCAGTTATGCCAGGAGTGGAAGTTGCAGAAAAACGGGTGTACCTGGTACCAGTGGATGTACAGGGAGCGTTTGCCTTTTCTATGGACGGTGAGGAAAGCACAAATCTGCTCTAAGGAGAGTCTGTAAGTGTGAAGGGGTATCCTGTTCTTCTGTATAAACAGGCAGTCCTTTCTGTTTGAATGCTTCCATTTTCAAATATTGTCCTGGAAATCATTACCAAGAGGAGCCAGGCTGTACAAGCCATAAAACTGTTAATTTGCCATAATTGCCCTCATAACTTAGCCAAGCAATATTTCAAGACAGGTCATGATTCCCAAACATGGGCTGCATTTTATGGGGTACTAGGGCTTATTTTCGCTCCAAATCCGACCCTGGAACTGTTGCGTTTATCGTTAAACTTTCACATGAATGTGTAAACTCATTTTGTCTTTTTCCTTCACTTTCGCTTTTTTTTCTTACTCCTCCTAGTGAAAGTGTAGAAGAGAAAAAAAGGAGAAATGTAAAAAGAGAATTGTTCCGTAGAGTAAGCAAGCGATATGAAACATGTATACAAAGACAGTAAAATAGACAATGTGCCTCTTGTCAAGTTTCATTACGACAGCAGAGGTATATTTTAAAAATAGTGTAAAACATGACCATAACGTGATGTGACAACAGTATTATAAGTAGTACATACACAATGTAATATATATAAAAAATAAAATATAATTACTTCTCTTCTACACTTTCACTGTGCTCTGAAATTGAAAACATTACTTTGGACAGACCAGTTTTCCATTATCTGTATATACGTCTCACCTCTGTGACTAGGAGCCTTTTTAGGTCGAGCGTAGAGTCAGCACGCATGCGCTGCTCTGCGAGGCATGCAGTAATCTCTCTGTAGGGTTTGACCAATCCCACCACTTTCCATTTGTTGTTTAATGTGCCTTTTGAAATTCCTTTCATTTTATTGGTGAAACGCTCGTCTTTGTCCCGCCTTTGGGTGTGTTTTGACTTTCCTAGTGTATGCCCCTTTTACATGTGTCTTTACTTTGGGTTTTATTTATCGTGTTTTCGGCGTTTTTTTTTTTTTTACATTCAGTGTGCCCGCAACGTTTCATGCTTGCCCCCGGCCTCTCGTTGCCTTTGTGTGTGTCTGTGATCTGCTCCTGTCTCTGAGCCCCTCTCATTGTCTTAACCCAGCTTCCTCTCTCTTGCAACAGATCCCTCTGCAAGGGTTTTCTCGTCTCCAGCACTGTCTGTTTTACTGTGCCACCATCGATCCAGCACTGGCACAGGTCAGCCTCAGCTCTGACACGGGCCAGCACCGGCTCTGGCACAGGCCTGTCAGTCTCAAAATAGCTCCAGGATCTGTACTTGTTTGCAAAGTTGTTTTTATCTCAAGCCAAGCACATAAGATGGGTCGAGCAAAACAGTGCTTAGTAGATGCCATGTCTGATGTCATTGAATCAGCCTCAAACATACACAGCGTGCGCACCACAGGCTCAGCAATGAAGGGGGCAAGGAAGGCAAGTAATACGGTCAGGGGTGATGGGAAGTAAATGAGTTTATTACACTGGTTGAACAAATGTGGCCACTCAGAATATTACAGTGCATATAGCGCACAAACTTCATGTCTCTTGTCACTGAAATGGTATGAGTGTTTAGCAATTCAGTGGAATTCTTATCGTGAAAGCTTGGGAAAAGATACCCTAGATTTCAGTGGACAATTTGTCTAGTGGGAAGAAGGGGCTGTGGTCAGCGTGCACATATGCATTATCGCAATTGAGTTCAGTGTGTTCCTACAGGTTTCCTTCAGCCCGGGCAGCATTGCACTGATGTCCACTCTGTGGTCCATCCATGGGCATGTAGGGGAGTTTAGGGGGCTTGGAGAGGGGTGGGGTCCGTTAAGAGACTTTGTAGCCACCCTTCCCCACAGCGCAAGGACATTCCATGTCATCAAGCACTGATAAAACCCACAACGAATGAATGCAAGGCACATTCTCCAGACACCAGGTGAAAACACACTCAGGTTGCCAGTGTGATGACGTCTGTTCACCTGGTCGCCATGTGACACATGCTGATACCGTGTGACATGCAGGCTTGCTGGTCTGACATGTGTTCCTGTTTACATTAGAAGTGATTCCAGTGATAATTCTAAACTCTTGTATAAAAGCAAATGTTGTGGATAACCTTATGTGTTATGCACATATGCAGCCAGCAGGGGCTCACCCCAGGCTTTCCTATTGCATAATTTACATGGGTACTTTGCTCTCTGTGGTATGCTCTTCAATTTCAAGAGTCACTGCAAACATACAGGACACATGTCACCACACCTTAGCACCAAAGCCCCGGACCTAGACACCACACACAGAAAACCTGCACTACCTGACTTCAAGCAAAGCCGAAAGTCCTGGTAAAGAGAAGCAAGATGGGGAGGGGGTAAGGGGTAAGGGGTTCTCCTGCCCTGCAGCAAATATCATGACGGCCCTCTCCCAGCTCAGGACACCAGAGTGTGTTTGCACATCTCAGGGCTTCTGATATGCCTACTTGCAGAGTAGTGGCAGCTAGCTGATAGTGCAAACCCTTCTCATAAACTCTTCAAGCACTCGTAGCAGTATGAGGGTTATGCAAAGTTCAGAACAGCATGACTCGTGTGTAAAACAAGGGTTGACAAAGTCAATAGGTCTGGCTTGCATTTCAGGTCTTGAATGACATTTTTTAAAAGCCTGCTGCGTTAAAAATCAAAACATAAAAGAGTGCTTTTGTGTACACTGAGTGCATCTGAGACAAAGAACATAATGTGTGATGCTTCAGTGTGTATGTTTGAGATGTGAAATAGTTCCCTCATGCATTGTAATGCAGACTCCTCAGGAGGCGGAGTGATACACCAACTGCCAGTAGCATGTGGTAAGAGGGCAATATTCTTGGGGGGATTTGCATCCATCCCCTTCTGCCCATCCCTCTTTCTTCTTCTACCACCGCCACTCTGTCCACTCCACATAATTCCACTCCATGCCAAGCAATGCCACTACACTTAATTCAACCCCACTCCATGCCACCCAATTACATTCCACATAATTCAACTCTGCATAATTCAACACAATGCCACACAGCTAAGTGCCACGCAATACCACAACACACAAATTCAACCGCATAATTCCACTACACGCAACACATTTCAACACCTCACAATTCCACACCACACAATTCAGTTCTAAACAATTCCACTCCATATCATTCCACTCCATGCCACATAATTTCGATTCAACAAATTCAACTCCATGTATTTCCACTCCATGCCACATAATTCCACATAATGCAACACTACTCCACACAACATAGTTACACTCCACTCCACATAATTATGCTCCACACAATAGAATTCAACTCCAGATAATTCCACTACACATAATTACACTCCATGCTACATAATTGCACTCAACATATATCCAGTCAGCTCCAAAACACATAATTACAATCCAGAAAATTCAACTATGCACCATTTCATGCAACTCCACTCCACATAATTCTACTCCATACCATCTCACATAATTCCACACCATTCAACATAATTACACACCACATAATTCAACTCCACATAATTTCATACCAGTCCCTACCACACAATTAAACTTCACATAAATCCACTCCACCCCACATAGCAACACTCCATATAAACACACTCTACACAACGCTGCATAATTCCCTTCCACACAATATAATTGCACACCAAAAAACATATTTCCACTACACAACACATAGTTGCACTACACACCACATACATCCAATCCACACCACATAATTCCACATCATGCCAAATAATTCTACTCCACTCATGCCATTTCACCACACAATACCGCTCCACATAATTCCACTCCATGACACACAGTACCACTCCACGTAATTCCACTACACTCAATACCACATAATTAATATCCACATAATTCCCAAATACCATGCCACATAATTCCACTACATATAGCTCCACTCAATAAACGCCACACAATTCCATGAAACACAGTTCCACGAAACACAATTCCACTCCAACCCACATAATCCCACTCCACACCACATAATTGCACTCCACACAATTTAATTCAATATGATGCCACATAATGTGAGAATCTGGCCTTGCAGTGCGGGCTGGATTGTTCCCATGGGGAGCAGGGTCAAGACTCATTTGCATATGGCTGGGCCTAAACTGGAATGGCACGGGGAGCAAAAAACATGAATTTAGGTCCAGATCTCTGTACAGGGATGAATGTTTGACATTGTTTAGCATTCTGTCCATCAGTTGTTCTTTTTACATATTTACATGGCACTACACACCACACACTGCCACTCCACATACATCCACACCATGCAACATAATTACACTCCGCACCATGCCAAATGTATTCACTATATACATTTCAACTCCAGACCAACTACATCTACTCCATAACATATTATTCCACTCCCCTTCATACCACATAACTCAACTCCACATAATTCCATGCCACATAATTCTGACCCACATAGTTTCACTCCACACCACATAATTGCTCTCCACAAAATTCAACTTTGCTCCTTGCCACATAATCCCACTCAAGATAATTCCACTCAACACCACACAGTTCCACACCACACAATTCAACTCCACATAATTCCACTTCACACAACACAAATCTATACTACACAATTCTACACCACATACCACATAATTCCAGCCCACTCCATACAATATTATTCTACCCTACAAAACATAATTCAACCCCACAAAACATAATTCAAATCCATGCCAGTCCTCAGTACCACTCCACATCATTCCACTCCATGCCACATAATTACAGTCCATATAATTTCACTCTATACCACACAAAAAAATTCAACCCCACAAAATTCAACTTAACACAAAAATTACATGCCACAAATTGCACCCCACACCACATAATTTCACTCCTCACCAAATAATTCCAATCCACTAGAACAAATGGAAAAGCCAGGGGCAATAGTCTCGAAGGCGAAACCTATTGACTTTGCCAATGCTTGTTAAATATAGCCGCCACGCTCCCAAAATTTAATATAATCTTTTGGGATCTCTCTACTTTACTTCAATAGAAAATAGAGATAGTTTTGATGTTCTACCACTTTTTACAAAGAACTTTACATATTTCTGTCCTATCGTACATGAGACACAAATTCCGTTTGAGGATCCACTTTGTAATTACTTCTTTTTATCGGACTAAACAATCTCATTATTCTGTCACATCTCTTTAACCCGGACTAGTTGGCCTTTCCAACATCGCTGCCGCGTTCCTGAATTATTATTTTTGGGGCATATGCAACACACCAGACTTTCTCTTTGTTTTTCCTATTATATTTGATAGTTATTTTTTTGGCAGACAAATGCTTTGATGGTTAATATGGTTATTATCCCCTAGGTGGAACACTCCTCTTCTTGTCTTTGTATTTATAATTTTGGAATATACTTCAACCCACTGATATAGTACCATCCAAACATGGCCACAACACTTTTTATCAGCTTATATTAGGATACTTGACTTCCATGTCCTTCCTCTATGTGTATAAGACGCCAGTCCTTCCATTGGACTTCTCGCTACACACCTAAGGAGGAGCTGAGCCACACCGTGACTCGGCCTGGCCGTCTTTGTCCCACAGGTATGTCCCCAGACTTTTTCTTTACAAGATAGGGACCGGTTTCCCTATGTAGATACTTTGTGAACAATGCAAGGGGCTCTATTTCCACCCCAGCATTTTGTTTATTTGTTCCCTACTGACATGCTTTGGGGCGTGTTCAAGTACGAACAAGTTTATTACATTGTAATATTGCTATTGCTCTTGAGTCTTACTTGCAGCTTAGTCAGAGCACGTCTTTCACTCAATTCGGTTTCACTATGAGGGTACATTGAGTTTTGGCCTAATAATGGCTTTTTTCCTCTAGGCTTGTCCATGACAAGCTGCCATTAGCATGCTTTGTAATTACCTTATAACTACTTTGTAGCATATTGGACACAGCAGTTAAGACATATATTTGACCGATTTTGGTTATGTCACTGGGGATACACTAGGTGTTAGTCTAGACTCAGCATCTTCCCTTGCTTTTAATAGGAGCTTACCATGGACTCCTGGTGCCTAATGTGAACTATTTTACTTTGAGTCTCACCAGACTTTTTCTTGTCTCTTGGTGACTAGGTAAGAAAGGTTTATCATGCACTTCCTGTATATATGCTATAATTATGAATACTTTCACCTGTAGTTCATTTTACCAAGCATGCAGTTTTACACTAAAAAACTCCCTGCTCACTATTGTACAGGACCTATCTGACTTACCATGTCTAGTCCTGTTATCTTGCACTGACTAAATCCACCTGTAACATAGAATAATATGACTGAGATGTTCTGCCTTCACAAGTTGGCCCTTGATAAATGTTTAACATTAATCTCACTTAAGAATATAGGACTTACCTAACAGATCTCTGAATTCAACTGCTCTTTAGTCTAGTATTCACTCCCTCACCTAAGTTACATGATATACATTAAAAATCTCTATTATACTGAGGTAACTAAACTATCAATTATACTTTACAGCATTCTCTTTACTCGTCAGAAACAGAGGATTACTTGAGTACTGGTTTTACTTTTTCCATACGTTCCACCACTGTTTTATAAACTTAGACAGTAAGTGTTTGTATTCTTTCCATTGTTCACATCTTTTGAAAAAAATTATCTACTCTTGTATGGACAACAACCTTATTCTTATTGTTTTCTATTTTACTTGACTTTTCTTAGTCGACTTTAGTTCCAATACTACCTGTCTTTTTGACAAAGTATACTCTTCTTGTGTACGGACGGAGACCATTCCACGACTTATCCCTGGACTAAGATGGGGCTATATCGTGATCGATGGTGCCATGCTGGTTTGGCATCTATGGTACTTTTATGTCTCTTTTCACCGACTAGACTAAGATTTTTCACAGAACTACCTGCCGGGATCTTCGCAGGTCGTTCTATCGCACCTCACTTGGCTACATGTTGCAACTATAGAATCGTACCAGTTTCTTGATTCTGCATGGGTGTTTCAATAGCTCTTCTTTGTTAAATATTTCACAGCCTTGAAAAAGTCAAAAAGTGATGAAACACATGTTGGCTGTTTATCAACAAAGAACATAAAGTTGTATATCATCTGTATCAGAAGAATATCTGTCGGTTCATATGTTGTAATAAACAGGAACAGTGCTCCTTACTAGTCCTTACTGCTTCTACAGTGCATTTTTCTTACAATACTATTTTGAGTGCTTTGGTTTGCAACTAGTATATGATTTGACAGACTGGATACTTGCAGTCTATTATTAGACACCTTTGGTAGTAAAGTGTCCAAACCATTATAGCATCCTGAACTAATTTGTATGCCTTCTATTTGAAATACCTTCCCTACTATATATGGATCATAGGATGTGCGATATTTGAGACCACTACTACCTATTACTATTTTGCTAACATATTTGTCAATCAGTGATGGCTATGGACGTCTATGTCTGGGGCTTCGGTTACATCATGTAAGAGGGTCAAATAGGTGGAAGGAATGCAAATTTTGGGATGGAGCTGTTACAGGTATGCCCACTCTGATGCCCAGAATTTTTACAGTTGTTGGCAGCTCCAAAAAACATTATGAGTATCTCCAGCAACCACTATGGGGCAGCTGTCGTGCTCAGAGTTAATATCCATGGAGTCCAGTGCCACCAGTGGAGGACCTTGAAGTACGAGAATTTTAGGTGGTACTCTCGCAGAACTCTGTCATGGGATTTAAACAGGTCAGCCCAGTCTTCTGGGGTGTACACCCTGCCTAGGGCTGTCTGCTATTTGGTCTGGATCAGGGCAAGAGTGGGGCCTGAATGGGCTTCCTTAATAAGCACCTAGTATAAGCTGGACAAAAGTTCTCTGTATCCCCCCAAGCTGAAGGTATTGCAAAATGGATGAGACTTGAAGTTCCACTGGGAGGGGCCTCAACACTGACTAGAGACAGTGTGATACCTTACAATCTTTCAAGTAGTTTGACTGGGCAAGAGTGAACTAGCCCCTTAGCAACCAGAAACTGTTTAAGAGGGCCCTCACTAAGGAGATGGTGTTGTGCCCATTTCACGTTCCATTCAGCCAAATGAATTGGTTTACTGGCAATGCGGTGGGCTGTATTATGCCACACTCTTGCCTTACTATGAAGTAGCAGGTCTATATTTAACAACTTGTGGGCTGTCAGCAAAACCGTGGCTGTGGCCGTGGAAATCAGATGCCCTGCCAAGCATGTATGATGGTGGTAGATAACATGGAAGAGATGAACATGAGTCACGAGTGAGGTATTGTTCAAATTGGACCCACATCACTGCCTCAGTGGGATCATACGGATAGGGGGCCAGCTGGGAGAGGTACAAGGCCAGGTCATAGACCGCCATATGCAGGAGATGGAGGTCCCCTTCCATGGTGTCTGTTGAAAGTTTGGAGGCCAGCAGTCTAGGGTAACAGCCTCTATCCCCAGTAGACGTGCACAGGGGACTCTTAAGGGCAACATGCTAAGGACATAGTTATACCTGGGTGCCACTGTCATCTTCATAGTTCGCACTCATCCCCTAAGGAATAGCTTTAAATGTTACCATTTAATAAAGTCCTGCTTGGATTGTATTTGAAAGGGGAGGAGGTTATCCTAAACCATCCGTGTAAGGCTGCCAAACACTTGGAGGCCAAGGTATTGGTGTTCCCTGGGCACCAATTGCAGGTCTCGAGATTGAAGACACACACTAGTAGTCCCCTTTGATAGCAGGAGATTCTCACACTTCATACAGTTAATTTTAAATTCTGAAAGGCAGAAATGTTCTACAATGAATGAGAGCAAGAGAAGTATGTCACCTGGCTCCTTGTCTGTTGTCGCGGCCGACCTGAGCGCTGCAGGCCCCAATCCCTTTTCCGAGAAGTCCTCAGATGAAACGAATCACACCCTTGATCAGTGGTGGCTGTCTGACCCCCAAATCAGCAGATGGGGGAGTGAGGGAGCAACGCTAAGCGGAAGCTTCAGCAAGGTGCAGCTTTCTTGGTCAGACACCTAACTCCATCTTATTAAAACCTTTTCTATTGCATTTGAAGTCCCTAAATGTATGGACCGATGGAGTGGGCAGTGATCTCTCCCTTCAATGGAGTTTGTATTGACGTGCATTTGATAAATATTGATACACCTTAGCTAAAGTTAATAAATCAATATTTGAAGCATTTTTATGCAAATTTAACAAACACAACAAAATCAATTTGCAGGTGGAGCTTATCACTGTTATATTTTCCACAATTATCGTTGAGATTAATATCATCAGACCCATTCATTGTCATCCTAATCTATTTGGTGAGGCATCTCTATTTGTTTGAACCCATCTATCTGAGGAATGTCTTCACACATCCAGGTCTCCTGGAGCCATAGAATTCCATAATTATGGGTGACAAATTTGATGATGTTTTCTAAAGTCAAATATATTTCATAAGAGGAATAATAGGTTGTGCAAAGTATATGATTTCTAATCTGTCACTCCCTTCGAATTGCTGAAAGCTCTATTCTCAACTGTAAAAATGAAGTTTGCCCCCTCGTAGCCTTCTATAGGGATGGTCACCCTTAACTTTATTTACATTATTAACACTTGTTGTTTGCTTTATTGGCCTTTGCAAAGATAATACTTTAATTATACCCAACCATGCATGATTTCACAGGAATTTATTACCAATGAGGTCTGATTTAACAATTTCTTTCTATGGTAAACATGTAATACCTTGTTCTAGTATCTCTTCCTCAGCCACTTAAAGGGTTACTCTTGAAATTGGCCCTTTCTGCATGATCCCCCCAGGCTTTTTGCCTTCCTCCTCCCCTTTTTTAACCTCGTTTTTGTTGGCTTTAGGACTCTGGGCACTTTACCACTGCTAACTAGTGCTAAAGTGCATATGCTCTCTATTTAAATCACAGTAACATTGACTTTTATTCACAATTGGTATATTTAATTCGCTCATAAGTCTCTAGTAATGTTTACTACATATGTACATGGCCTGAAAATTAAATGCTACTGGTGGATCTGCATCACTAATTGTGCCACCCATTTTAGTAGCCCTTTAAACATGTCTCAGGGCTGCCATTACAGAGCCTGTGTGTGCAGTTTAAACTGCTATAGCGACCAGGTAAGTTAACCCACTTGCCAGGCCAGAACCTTCCTTTTTAATAAAAATAGTTCGCACCTGAGGTAGGCCCTGGACAACCCTAATGGGGGGGTGGGGGTGCAGTGTATTTAAAACGCTGGACATGTACTTTTATGTTTTAAATGTCCTGATAGTGAAAACCTCTAAAAGTCGTTTTTCACTACTGCAAGGACTATCTCTGCCATAGGTTAACATTGGGATTACCTTATTGCACTTTATAAGTGTACTTTCCAAATGGCAAAAAATAAACTTTTAAAGTTTGGTGACTTTGGATGGTGAAGTTGAATTTTAAGTTGCAAGTCTTAAAATTCCACTTTTAGAAAAGTGGCATTTTCTTACTTTAACCATTCTGTGCCTTCTGCCTGCCTCTGAATTCAGGTCTGGGGTGGGTGACAGCTGGGCATTGTGCATTCCCTCCAGGCAACCACACACAAACGTAGCTTAGGTGGTACTGATTGGCCATCAACATCCTGATGGGCCATCCTGGGCAGGATGGGAGGGAGGAGCTGACACTTATTCCTAAATAGGCTGTGCCTGTCCCCACAGAAAAGCTGTATACCCCCGGGTAGTGAGTCTGGAGCAGGGCAGAAAGGGCCAGGACTTTTTTGCACTTCAAATGACTCTCTTTGAATTCTCCTGTACTTCAAAGGCAGAACTGGGTATGAGGACTGGACCTCAGACAGCACCACTTAAGTACACTTCTGAACTTGTGGATACTCGTCCAGGAAGAAATGCTGATGTGCTGCTACACAGACTTCAACTGTGCTGGACTCCTACAGTGCTGTGTTGACCTGTGCCTACTGCCCTCTTGCATGGGGGTGAGAAGGACTGGACTTGCATCTCTACCACCCAGAACCCAGAATGACTCCAAGTGCCAGCTGACTGGTCTCCTGTTTTTTTAATTCTCAGGGACACAAAAGACTTCCAACCAACCTGCTCCTGCACCTGGACTCTGCCATATAGCAGACTACCCTGGCAAGATGGTGCCTCCAAGAACTGGACCCTTGCAAGTAGGCCTAATGTGGTCTGCCTCTGTGGGCCTCATTGGAACCAGCGAGAAGCAACGCTAAGCTCCACAAAGCCTCACCGCACAGTTGCCAGCCACTCCAGAATTAACGCTGGGTGGCATGAAGCCCGACAATGCTTCACCTGTAGCTGCCAGTCTATCAGAACCAATGCACAGCAATGCCAAACCCCGCAAAGCCTCACCGCACAGCCACTCGGAACCCATGTCAGAGGACGCAAAGCTTTGCAAAGCCAAACCACGCAGACTGCGCACCAGCGTTTAAGGTACTGTCTTCAAAGGGCACAAGTGGGTCTCTGTAGCGAGCCTGCGCTCCAATGCAGTCAACCTGAACTTGCGACTTTATCCCAATCTGGCTCAACCAAATAACCACAGTTGGTGTTTTACGCGTTCATGGGCTATTTTCACCTAAATCTTTAAATTTGCATATCTCAGGATCTACCTATTGGAGTTTTGTCGTTTTGGTCTTGTTTTATTTGTTAAACTAAGTAATATGTTTCTAACTTGGTGTGGTATCTTTTTATGTGGTGTTTTCACTGTTTTACTGTTTGAACTGTTGCACAAATACTTAATACACTGCCTTTTAAGTTAAGCATCACTGCTTCGTACCAAGCTACTATAGGTTGTATATCTGACTTACCCTGACTAGGAATGTGGCTCCTTCTTGGTGAGGGTACATACCTCTGTCAACCAGAATCCCAGTTTCTAAAGTTTGATGATCAGCGGTGAGGATAGGACTTGTTTTTGTGCAGTGCCTTACATTAGTTTTGTGTACACTACCAATCCACATCTTAAGACCATTCCGAGTTTATTTTTCTCCTTTTTTCTCTTAATTGGTCATTTTTCTAAATTTCACTCCTGCTTCATCTTTATCAACATGGGACTCTTTTCTGGTTGCTGCACTTTTGATTCCATATCAAATAGAAATGGATCTCAATTTCTTGTCATCTTACACTATAACGCAGTTGAAGAGGTTCTGCAAGGAAAGGGGGCTGCCTGTAAAGAAAGGGCACACTAGTCTGGACCTAAATTTGCCCTACATGCATTTGAGTTCAAATGCTGAGGTGGAGCACCAACAGAGGAGTCTGAGGAGGAGGACCCCTTTGCAGCTCCAGAATTTGCATATTCAGATCCCTGGTACTACCTGGAGGATCCCAAACTGGAATCCCAAGAGGGCAGTGGCCCTGAGAAGGAGGAGGTGGAGAAGAAAAGTGACTTGGCAACTGCTCAAAAGGAGAGAGGGGAGCCCACATAGAGGGAGTCCCATGCTGGATCCACTGAAGGAAGCAGTGTCTCCTCACAAACACTGTCTCCTGAGAAGTTAAAGGACAGAAAGACTAAGACGGATGTGAGGCTGTAGCTGGCCTATCTGGCTGCAGAAGACACATGAGCTGAGGCCGACAAAGCCTGGCAGAGGAGAGGAGGGCTGAGGCTGAGAGAGCCTTAGCAAAGGAAAACCTTGCCATGGAGGCAGCTGAAGTTGAGAGGGCCTTGGCAGAGAAAAACATCTTGCTGGCTCATGAACTGAGTCTGAGGGAGATGGAGTTGAAAGGCAAGCAGCTAGTAAATTCTAACAGAAATGGTGGCAGCTAAAGTGCCAAATCCAGTTCTGAAGGAAGGCTCCACAAACCAAGAGAATTGGTGCCTGATTTCAAAGAGGGGGATGTGATAGACAGGGGGTTTTAGTCATATGAGGTCACTCTAGAAGCGCACAGGATCCCTGAGGAGAATTGGGGAGCTGTCCTATAGAGGCATATACCTGGTGATGGTAGGGATGCCCTACTATCCCTAAAGAAGGGGGACAGCCTGAGGTATTCTACCATGAAGGAGACCCTTGTCAGTATAAATGGATTCACCCCAGAAGAGTGCAGGTTGAGATCCATGGGCAGTCAGAAACTGTCTCACCAGTCCTGGGGAGATTTTGTGGGTTATTTTGCACGGCACTGGATGGTTGGTTGAAGGGTACTATGGTAAACACTTTTGAGGGGCTGTACAATTTGATTGCCAGAGAGCACATGTTCAGTCCCTGTTTTCCAAGGCTACACCAATACCTGGTTGACTACAAGTTCACTGAACGCAGGGACCATGCAAAGGAGTCAGACCTCTGGGTGAGTGCGAGATTGTCTGAGAAGGTCACTGGGGAGTGATCCAAAAGAGAGTGGCTCGGGTTCCCCCCATCAGAGTGAAGGGGAGGCACGCAGTGACACAAACATGTCCAAGGATAGGCTGTGGGTAAAGAGGTCATCCACTGGTGGGAGTTCCACAGTGTCAGGAGTTTGGGGTGCGGCTGCCACAAGCACTCTACCAGTTCTAATTTCTGGGAGTACCACTCCACAGCGGAGGTTACAAAGGCCCAGATGGAGGGGTAGGAGGTGGAAACAGTCCACAGTGGGAGGACCAGTGGGCCAGGGGTTACCGGCTCTAAGATCAGAACACTCCGAGACTGACCCTGGTGAAGCCTCTTCTGGCCGGAGGGGCTTACTGCACTGTCACAAGGACAAGGGGCTGGGGACCTGTGTCAGGCAGACTCTCGTACAAAACACACAGAGTGTCTCCCTTGAGGGGGGTAGGGTGTACTCCCCTGGAAGCCCTGGCTTGCCAGGCAAATGGTCAGCCTTAGGGCACACACCGTGGGCTGAAGGACAATTTTTAGGATACCACCCCTGAACTGATGGGAGGGAGAGTGGAAAGAGGGTACAAAACTCCTGGGGCTACTGCCCCCTACTCTGAGAAACAACAGAGGTCAGAGGCCCCAGGATGGTCTGGGCCTGGCTCTGGACAATAACAGCTGTCAATGGCCTCTGTTGATTGTTGTCCTTGTGGAAAGAGTTTTCCCTTGGTTGGGGACAGAAGTCAGACTCAAGAGGTGGAATGGGCCACATGACTTTGTCTGCCTACTGGTATGCATCTATGAGCAAATTAAGGTTAGGTGCTGCACAGATGGGTTCACCGGTGAGGAGAAGGGTTCCCCATGGGTCAGCTCAGAGTAACCCAACTTAGTTCAGTGAGGCAGGGAAGTCCATCAAGGTATTGACTAGTCTACCCTGACTTTAGGCTCGATGGGGGTTGTGTTGGAAATGGAGCTTTCTGCAGGGTCAACCCCAAAATGTTTGCCGTTCTCCTCTCCTTTTTCTGACCTTGTTTTGTTGGCTTTAGCACTCTAGACACTTTACCACGGCTAACCAGTGCTAAAGTGCATGTGCCCTCTTCTTAAAACATGGTAACAGTGGCTTATTCACAATTGTTATATTTAATTTAATTATAAGTCCCTACAAGTGCCCAAGTGCTTGTAAATTAAATGTACTAGTGGACTTGCAGCACTGAATGTGCCACTCACTTTAGTAGCCTTAAAACATGTCTCAGGCCTGCCATTGCAGAGCTGTGTGTGCAGTGTAAACTGCTATGTCAACCTGACAAGTTAACCCTCTTGCCAGGCCCAAACATTTCTTTTTAATACATATAAGTGACCCCTAAAGTAGGCCCTGGACAGCCCCAAGGGCAGGGTGCAATAATTAAAAACGTGGGATATGTACTTTTAAGTTTATGTCCTTGTAGTGAAAAACTCCTAAATGTGTTTTTTACTACTGTAAGGCCTATCTCTCCCATAGGTTTACATTGGGATTACCTTATTAAGCTTTATAAGTTCAATTTCCAATTGGGAAAATATAGACTTTGCAAGTATGGTGTTTCTGGACTCATAATTTAAAATCACACCTTATTGTGAAGTTGGATTTTAAGTTGCAAGTCTGAAAATGCCACCCCAGCAACATATATTTATCAGTGTTATAACTATGAGGCCACATGAGTATCCCATATCATATTGGCCAATGAAGCTCCTGATTTACCTGTGATACTCCTCCTGCTACTCCTCACTTTTTGATACTTTTGATGCTGATATAATATATATATATATATATATATATATATATATATATATATATATATATATATATATATATATATATATATATATATATATATATATATCCCATAGTATATACTGGTACGCATATGATAGACAGACAGCACTAAATAATACAAGTTATGTGAAAGTGAGACTTATTGCTGTGGATCTTTTTATCAGACCACGCAGTGTATTTATCATACAATGTGCGACAAACAAATCACATTGATGACACTTATGGAGAAAAGGCACAAAAAGAAACTTTAACATACAGTCAATTCTGCATTACTTGAAAATACGTAAATTAACTGTTTGTGTGCAATGCTATTCTTGTCCAAACTTGAACTTAAGTGATAAAAAATAGAACAAGTATATGTTATGCATGTTCACAAAATATTTGTGTGCTGATTTGCTACCAGGAAACATCTTTGCCCAACATTTACAAAAGACATAGATATACAAGAGCATTTTGCCATTGTTGACCATGTGTTTTGCAAAAGCAGTGGGTTTTTATTCACCTAAAGAATTTAATTCCCACCTCAATTTCTGTTAACTTGAATACCACATCTCTACATCTTTCTTGATGTCACATTTTCCTATTTTTAACCTCAGATTGCTTTTTAGTTTTTCAAATGTTGACACAATGTATTTACCCTTCTTTAGAAATATTGTGGATTGAACAAAATAGCACAGTGATTCAAGTAAAACACTTGTAACATTGTGTTATTCAACTGGATTTGTTGAGGTGATAATATGTATGAGATATATTTGTGCATACTTCAATAGAAGGACTGCTAAGCAGCAGTGACATAACACAATATCAATAGCTCTTAAACAAAATTATATTAACACAATAGAAATACAACAGAAAACCCAAAGAAAACTAAAATAATGCCTCAAAATAAACACACACACCACAACAAAACAATAAATCATGAGAACACACCAACAAGGCACACGAAGCACAATTGTATAGCGGCCTGCCAAAA
The DNA here is from genome assembly GCA_963921515.1 of Calotriton arnoldi. NCBI lineage: Eukaryota > Metazoa > Chordata > Amphibia > Caudata > Salamandridae > Calotriton > Calotriton arnoldi. The sequence goes on from CAWUFW010020760.1 coordinate 109,576, forward strand.
TTACACATTATAATACATTATAATACCAAAATAATATAGTAACACAACACATTAAAACAATCGGAAAAAGTACAGCAATAGAAGTGTGCTCTTGGGTGGTATTGTGTCAGATTCAGTTGTGTTTCTGAGGAGTGATAATGTTTAGGTGCTATAGTGTGCTGTTCTTATGTTGTGATTGTGATTTTACCGTTATATGTTGTTGTAGTATGTGAATATTGTAATGCGCTGTCATGTTGCTTGTTTAATGCATATGTGTGTGTTTCATTGGTTTGTGGTGCATTATTGTACTATGCTATGTTGTTGAATTGTTGTTGAGCTGCTAATGTAGTAGTTCCCTTACATGTTTTATAACACTTTTTTTATCATTGTTGTGTTATGTAGTTGTTGTTTCTTTCTGCATATTTTGCTCTCTAGTTAATTTTGTGTCATTATTTTGTTCTGTTGTAAACTGCATTGTGTTTTTATATTGTGTGTTATTCTGTAACATTGTGTTGTGTTACGAGTTGCTATGTTTTACTGTATTTTGTTTGTACAGAATGGCAAGTTGTTTCATTTGTGTTGTATTGGCTAATGCTCTGTTCTTGTTTTTGTATTGCATTATGGTATCACATTATTGATATTGCTAGTTATACTGTTTTTATTGTATTGCCATTGTGTTGCAATTGTTCTCCTGCATTTTCTTGTGGTTGTTTTCATGTTGTGCTGTGTTACTCCGCTGTTATTTGTTGTATTGTTGTGTTCTGTTTTGTTTGTAGCTCATTTACAGGCTTTAACACATGTTGCTTGTTTACAGTTGAAAGTAATTCATTTCAGTCAAATTCCAGTGAATCGGAATCAATTACAACTGATTATGGTAGTAAAATACCACTGACTCTAGTCTTGATATTCATAGTACTAAAGTCAGTGTAAATGCTTAGCACAGATCATGCCCTAAATTACCAATTCCAACCATGTTTTATATGATCTGGCGTAAGAAGGTATTTCACATCACAGAATTAGGAAACATTAAACAACTCAATAAAAAACAATGGAAATGTCAAGTGATGATGGATCAGATGTGTCACAGCACACTTTGAGCAGCTCATTATGTGTATGGAAAATTGTGTACTTTTTAAAATATTGAACATATTACATTTCACACCTAAGATACACAATCTCATCATAAGCATGCCCACAAATATTTAACAGTTGCAAAAAATAACATACATATATAAAATGCTTTTCTCTATATGTTGCAAATTTTGCTTGGTATATACTTTGGGATATGTTTGGCTTGACTGCATTGAATATATAGTTTGGGTTTTTTACAATAATTTTTCTTCTTTATAGCTTGGATTATAACTTGTTCATACCTCATTGTTATGAACTTTTTTTGTTCTATTTACACTCTTTCAATATGTTAAATGAATCTTATTAAAATAACTTATATAAAATGCTAAGATAATTCCCACATTTTTGTTCCAAAATGTGTATGTCAACAGGTCAGATTAAAATATGCTTACATTGTAAAATGTGTTAACGGTGTTCAATTGAAATAGCTTTAATTTTTCAAAAATTAACAGGTATCAAATAACTGCTCTGGGTAAGCACATTTACAACTTATTTCTGTAAACAAGTAGTTCTTCGTAACAGCATTCTAAATCTAAAAAAGTCACTGCCCATAGTTTGTGATAAAAAAAATAAGGTAAACAATATGAAAAACAGTACTGCAACAGTAATTAGCCAAATACTTGGGCATTTATATTCATTTTTCAACCACTGAAATCATGCACTTTTCTCTCAGCAAATGATTTATGCTATGCGCTTTGCCTTTTTCAAAGCATTTTTAAACTCTGTATTTTTCAGACTGTATATAATGGGGTTACATAGGGGAGTAACAGCAACATATGACAGAGACATTATCTTGCTTTCTATCATTGAATATGTTGATTTTGGTCGCACATACGTAGACAAGATAGATATATAGAATAAAACAACCACAGTGATGTGTGAGGCACATGTGGAGAAAGCCTTTTCCTTTCCAGTCTTGGACTTGATTTTCAGGATGGAAGAAGCAATTTTGCAATAAGACATAATGATAATCACAAATGATGTCATTGTCACTAATGAACAATCAGCATAGTTAAGAGTCTCAATGATGCTAGTACTGCTGCAAGAAATTTTCAACAATGCTGTTGCATCACAAAAGATGTGATTAATGATGTGAGACTCACAGAAGGAGAACCTTGACATTTGTACAGGATGTGGTAATCCAAGTAGAATTCCCACTATCCAGCTTCCAGCAGCCAACCGCATGCACACAGCTTTATTCATGATAGTTGTGTAATGGAGGGGAACACAGATGGCCACATAACGATCGTAAGCCATGACTGTCAAGAGAAGGAGCTCTGCACTTACCAGGGCAATGAAAAAATGCAGCTGCAGTAGGCATTCAGTGAGGGAACCTCTATGCCCTTTGCAAAGAAGTGGACCAGCAGTTGTGGAAAAATAACTGATGTCAAACTGATGTCGACAAATGACAAATGAGTAAGGAAGAAATACATAGCTGTATGTAAATTTGAGTTTAAGTGAATTATTGTCAGGATCAAAATGTTTCCTATTATAGTTATGAAGTAAATCAATAAAAGGACAACGAAGAGTGGAACTTGCAAATATGGAAAATACGAAAATCCGACTATATTTGATTTATTCATTTATTCAGCAATGCAACAAGACCTGTATCTGAAGACACCATGTAAATAAATACGCAATTGATGTGAATTTAATTATTGGCAAAAGGATCAGTGGGGTAAGTATGGGAATGTGATTTTTGGGTGACATTTCCAAAAATATTAAAACCACTAAAGGAAACATTATGCATATACATACTTTTTAATTTATTTTAATGGTCTTATCAAATGTACCTATATATTATTTGAGCTTCTGCTGATAACGAAAAGCAAGGGCCTGATTTATATTTAAGTGGGCGGCTGGCCATTCCTCCATGGGGACAAAGTAATTTACCCCGTCCCCATAAGGGAGAGGCGATCCACTTAATTTATCAATGACTGCCAAGGAGGTGGTCATTTATAAAGAAATTGGCTGGAACCACTGTCATTGAGGTTCCTGTCAACATATTTAACTGTTTGCTGAAGGACTCTGTCAGATGGATACAGCCCTGCAGCAAACAGCTTTCTTTTTTTCTTTTCAAAAAAGAAAAAACTAATGTTCTCCACCCCATGGGAGGCTTCTACCATGGTGAGGGGAGCATTTGAATGGTTTTACTGCTCCTTACCACTAGGTTTTACTTGAAACAGTAAAAAAATTACTGTATGTCTGCCCATCTAATTTGAGTGGGTGGACATGCAGCCATTTCTCTTATGGACCTTACTTCCTAGTGCCATTGGAGACGTTTGATCACTGTGGACACAGTAGTCTCTACCGTGGCCAAGCTTAAGGTCCACCTTCAATAACATTTAGCGGGTGGACCACTATATTGGTGGGGAGGGAACTTTGCAATCGCTGAGACAGAGTACGTTCTCCACCAATGTATAAATCCCCCCTTAGGGCCTGATTTGGAGTTCAGCGGATGCATTACTCTGTCACAAACCTGACGGATATCCTGTTCACCGTATTAGAAGTGCCATTGGATATAATGCGCTTGTAATAGGGTGGATGGGATATTAGTCATGTTTGTGACTAAGTAACCCATCAGATAAACTCTAGATCAGGCCCTAAACTAGTAGTTCAGGGCAACTCACGGCCACGCAAAGTGGCCTTGCATGGCTTCATAAATGGCATTTTAGGGTTTTGCATTGCACCTGCACCACGTTGCATAGTGCAAACGCGATGCAAACCTTTGATAAATAGGGCCCTGAATTGCTGTTCCTCGCAGTCTTGGACCACCAAAAGAGTCCTTCATACATCAAGGAAAAGCATTTGTTTGTAATGAAGTTCTGATTTTGCATTTTCACAATTAAAAACCTTTCTGTTCTAGAATCTTCTGTACTCAAAGTGATATTAAATTGTAACTTTTCCGTTTTGCATAAAATATGGGACCTCTCATCTGGGTTATTTAACAAAAGCACAAGTGCATTTAAGGTAACAGGGCCAGATGTGAGAAGCATATTTAGGGTTGCATTTGTGACACCCAAAATTATTTTTCAAATGTATAATTATACAATTATAAGTGTCTTCACACTTTTACCCCAGGTCTACGGGACCACTGCCTACTATGAAACAAAAGTAAACTTTTTGAATGCAGCACCGATTACCACCCACTCCATACCGGAATTTTACATATTGACCCATTAGTGCATGGGTCGGTTCGCAAAGTTCTTTACTAGTAGCAAAAATACTGGGTGTAAATTGTGTAAGGGGATTCAGTGTTTAAACAAATAAAGAACTCATTCAGGCACCTGGAATGCAGGGTCCTTTTAAAGCACTCAGGAGCCACCTGTGTCGACCTATGTTTCCTACCTTGGTTAATCATTGCCCACTTGTTGTAATCCCCTTAGGTTTCCATTATGACTGCCAGCAACCAGCCTAAAAAAAGGCAAACTGGGTTGTGATCATTAAATGGGCTATGCAAAAGTTTTATGTTGTTGATCTTAGGAAACAGGGAGGGTGACACAAAGACAAAATCTATTATAGAGGTGTAAAGGTTTGGGGGGCACATGATGATTCAGAAAAGGCAATTTTATCAAGAGAATAAACAAGATTAGACTCATTTAGAATGACATTTAACAAATACCGACCACTGGTGTGCTCTATATGTAAACCCTCTAAGGAAATACATCTTAGAATTATCCTGCCAAGATAGTGTTGGTAGCTACATTGTTCAGCCCTTCTAGCTTTCAAATAAAGGAGCCCAAGAAATGGAGATTAGTGAATTTGCGAGGATGTTAGCTTTTTAAAAATTCAGCAATGTTAGCTTTAGTACTCCACTGAGAGAAATACTTAATGCCTGCAAAATACAAACACCTGTAGGAAGCTCCTTGATCTTGCCTTTGATGGCTAACAAGACGAAAATTGCAAAGCCTCCTTCAGCCCTGCCCAAGCTTGACTCAATTGCCGGAACAAACAATGACTTATACCCTTTCAAAAATATACAATTAGATATAGTTCATGTCTCCTGTAAACAGATTATGCAGTGATTCATAATAAAATGTAGCCAATTCATATCCATAATCTTGGCCGCAAGGCCTGCAATGTTCCCACTTTTAAAATTAAGTCCATGTAGACTATTTACCTCGGATGACCATCAGGGCTGGGGATGGCAGAAACCTGTTAACGTTACTGGAAAGATTCACAAAGATCCAAGGAGTTAAAAGTCATATATCTATTGAATGTTTTCAATTGGAATGATTTATAGCCTGTCAAGACACCGAACACACCACTTCAGGCCCATAAAAATAGCCCAATGGAAGGGCCAATATGGGTGAGGGTGTACTGTCTATAGATAGGCCTGTATATGACAAGACACAGGCTGCAGCGCCCGGCTTGTTAACGTTTCTCACCACATAATCAGTGGCAAATTTTTTAGTGTCCTTTCCAAGCCAACTCACCCTTCTTACCTTGTTTTTCCAATCACAAATATTTGTCCTCTGAGCGGAATGTGACACTATCCAGGCGGTAACCTTATTTTTATGTTGTATATAGCTGTCAGACATGTTGGGTTTCAGTGGAGGAACATTTCCTAGGTCAACCACATAAGGAGTAGCCTCAGAGCTTAAATCAAGAATACCTCCTGACCTTGGGGTACAAGGATGGTCTGGACCAGAGTCCCTAACAGATAACGTCTGACACAACTGATGGAAAGACTCAGATTTTGTTTTATTCACTCGAAAGACCTGTGATGAAAGACATATTCACCTATTGTGTTGATCTGGAGCTAAATGTAACCCAGATTCCCAACTATTTGGCTGGTATCACCTTCCACCCAGGCTGACACCAAGTTAATGTCGCTGCTGGGTGGGTCCACATCCGATATTGAGAAATGAGCCTCTTGCCCAATGTTGTCAAACTGGTTCGAAGAATGCACTTTTGTCTTGGCCCTGATGTCCGAAACAGATTGCTCAATGATTCCAAGATGGTTGCCATAAGACTTTGATAAGTGACTCGAGCTTGAGTTAAAGGTCATCCAGTAAGATATGAATCTTATTATTAGCCACAGCCTCTGATGAGCTATCCAAGCTCTTCAGGTCAGTTAAGGTGGTTTGAGGTGACTTCTCTTTAGAAGTGCACCATTCTCTTTTTTTCCTTTTCCAGGCCAAAGGGGAGGGGTCTGAGGTTGTCTCTTCATACAAAATAACTATATTAGTGCAGGTCTGGTGCACTACCACCTGAACCTGCAGAGTTGCCACCACTGCGGGGAACCTCTTTGATGGAGTTCACTGTGACAGCAGCTAATGCAAAGCCATTCTCCAAAGGTGGCCTAGAGGTATGAGTACTATGGGGAACCTTAAAAAAGTGCCACAGTTGGATATATCATGTTCAGTATGTGAATGCTGCCTCTACATTAGTGATCTCTTCATTGAGGGTCCTAACTACAGAAGACAAATATAATTAGATGCTGGACTTACTCTGAGTGTGCTTACACATATCGGAATCTTTCAGCCAGAGTAACCCAGTAGAGGCAGCTATCTTCTGTTTCCCCATTTGGCTAAGTTGTTGAAGCTTTTAAAAATGAATGTTAGAAGTAGGGCTCGGTCTGGTCTTACTCAGACTCGGACGTGCGCAGGCGGGCCTGCTCTTGACCCGGTCTTCACCCAGGCACATGCCCTGGCGAGTGTCATGCATATCCCACTCATCGGGTCCTGCGGCTACTCAAATGCACCCATATGGTGCATTGATAAGCTCCCCACCACCTCCTGGTGTATGGAAGCCTGGAATCCATAGTCTGTTGTGGGCTGTGGCAGGCTGGAGCATCCTGTGCACCAGGTCCTGTGGCCCTTCAAATGTGCGCATTAATAAGCTCCCTCTGCCTCCTGCCACATGGGTGCCTGGAATCCGAATTCTGCTGCAGGCTGCAGCCTGCTGTTGCATCCCATTCATCAGTTACCTATCTGCTTGGTTACAAAAACATCAGGCTGGGAAAATGCAACCAGTGATAGTCAGATAGGGGTAAAATGGAAAAGCATTCAAATTGAACCAAGGGACAGTTTAGTTGATAATCTAATGATTAAGGAAATTGAAAAAACAGACAACTTCTTAGAGCAAGCAGGACAATTGAGACCACTGAAAACTAACAAAGTGAAGTGCATAAATAATTCTGATATGCCTTACCGTCCTCCATGGGTAAAATCTAAGTGGAATATAGAAACCAATGCAGGTGCATCACATATTCTGTCACACATTGCAGCCAAGTATAGCTCTGGAAACAGTGAAAAGAAGTTTAGTGAAATGGTGAAAAGTGAAATGCTGGGAGATGAGTCATTTAGGTGCTCCGTACAAACCAGGTAATTAAATAGTTTTGAGGAACTGAACAGCCTGGACTACAACAAGCCTGACAATGGGAGTCCTGGGAGATGCAGGAAAAAATGATCCTCTGGCTGAATCCCTGAACTCAATTGCAACTCTTTTAACACTGGTAGCGGATGCACTCCCTAAAAATGGATACCTAAATTGAAATACTTTTAAGGATAGCAACACAATTGCAAGAATTTGATTAAAAAAAACTACCAGGGGCAATGTCTGAGGGAACAAAGATCCATTTTAATATGTCATTCACAAACCATTACTTCTGCAGAGAAATTATTTTAAAAATGTGGGACATTACCTAGCATACTACAAACAATGATACCTGCATGGCTACAGGTTGCAGGACTTCAATAGATATCACTAATCATGCAAAGGAAATCGACAGAATTTTTTCACAATGAGGCAAGACTCTAAGTGAAAATATATCACAAAATAAATCAGCATACAAAGAAAATGTAAGCACTCAATCTAACTAGGAAGAAGCAGTACAGACAATTGTCGTCTTGAAGTCTCCTATAAAACTCCAACAAAATGACTTTTTGAATACCTCCTAATCTATCTAATTCTACACTTCTGAAACTTATCTACCCCTCATTTTTATTTATTACCTTCCCCTGTCTTTGTGCTTCTGTATTTGACATTTTTCTACTTTTTTTGTGTTTTTGTGTGACTTTTGTACTTTTTTATTTTTCACTTTACTTTCTTATTTCCTTCCTTCCTTCTTTTTCCTTTATGTTTTCACTTTTTTCTCTTCCCCCCACCCATCACCATGGCAGAGCAGGGGAGCAGCAGTGCCAGGCCCCCACGAACCAGCACCACTCGCAGCTGCCTACCTTGCAGTTGGCCCCGCAGCAACGGGGTGCAGCACCACACGATATTCTCAGAGGTGGAGGTGGCTGCGCTAGTTTTTTATGCTCAGCACCACCTCTCCTCTAGCCTGGTACCGGGTACGCCCTCTGGGAGCATAGGCAGTAGTGGGATAGGGTATGCCGGGCTGTGCGTCGCTGCTCTGGCATCCAGTGCACCAAACAACATGCTTACGCACTGGTGGTCTGACATTCTGGATTGGGAACAAGACCTGCGTGACCAGCTGGGTGTGGAGGTTGCGGGCTTGGTGAGTAATAATTGTTTATTTGTTGTGTTCTATCCATGCTAACATTTGCTTCCCAAATAGCAAGCATGCTGCTCACACTCTGGTAAGCTAAGTTTATGTTACAAATATCATGTGATCATAGAGTAGACAGATGCTCAGCAGTGCTACCTAATCCTACTCGTTGGCACTAGCTTGGGCTGTTTATTTAAGAAGTCATGCAGAGACTACTCTGTCCTGTCACTAAGATAGCAGCAGTTATTAGAATTTGTGAGTTAGTGTGTTCTCTCACTTCTCTGTGCCTTTATTTTTTTGTAGCTCATACATTCCCAACCCCAAGTAATTTCCAAGTGATGTGTAGCATGCATGAATCTATGCATTGAAAAAAATGCAGACTGAGTTGGCCCGTCAAAGAGGATAACTTGAGACTGAGAGATTGAGAATGAGAAGAGATGCAAAGATCATTCGTTGCAATGTATTAGAATTTCCAAAATGCATTTTAAGAAATTTGGAATAGGTTTAGGTTTAGGAAAATAGGAATAGGTCCACAATACTAGTAGTAATATAGGAAATCTGATTTAGAAAAGTTCAATGTTACTGTGTTTGCCTTTCCCTGTCAAAATAGTTTTGTGGAGATTATTATTAACTGTACCACTAATCTTTTTTTATGTATTTCTTACATTAGCATACAGGGGACAAGAAGAGGAATGGGCCTGGAGGATGCAGGGAGGCAGGCGAGGTAGTTGGAGGTGCAACTGCCTCCACAAGTGCCTCGGCAGATGGCTCTGCTGGCCCAAGTAAGTCCTTCTATTGACTGCAAAGGGGTTGCTGCGCTACTTCTCTTGGACCTCTCGGCTGCCTTTGACACGGTTGACCATAACACTCTGATACAAAGACTATACGAAGCCAGCATAGAGGGGACTGCTCTAGACAGAATCATATCCTACCTTTGCAAAAGAACTAATGTCATCCATACCCCACCTTTCTCGTCCAAACCGTACTCCACAAAAGCAGGGGTCGCTCAAGGCTCTATCATCTCGCCCACGCTTTTTAACATCTACATGAAGTCAGTACCGGTACTGATCAATCAATGTCACCACATGTGCTATAACTATGCAGATGACATGCAAATACTCCTTCAACTGGAATGCCCCAAAGACATTGGAAAGCAAACACAAGGAGATGATGGACGGAGCGCTGAAACTTTTCAGACACTCACCCCCAGTCACAGATCTGGGTTGAATCCATCATCGTTCTTTAGCTCACTTTGCCACCTCAGTTCAGACCCAGCCATGAGCAAATCAGACTTGACCCTGTGCCTCATGGGAACAGTGCAGCCCGAACTGCCAAGCCAGGTCTTCCCTGAACCGGAAACAAGCATCCTGGGACCGGTTTCGGGCTAACAGCCCTCATCAGCTAGGCTAGCTTGAATCCAGTGGCAAAGTGAGCAAGGGACCCACGTCTGGGCATACCCTGCCAACTTAGGGCGAACAAAGCAAACACAAGGAGATGATGGACGGAGCGCTGAAACTTTTCAGACACTCACCCCCCAGTCACAGATCAGGGTTGAATCCATCATCGTTCTTTAGCTCACTTTGCCACCTCAGTTCAGACCCAGCCATATGTAAATCAGTCTTGACCCTGTGCCTCATGGGAACAGTCCAGCCCGAACTACCAAACCAGGTCTTCCCTGACCCGGAAACAAGCATCCTGGGACCAGTTTCGGACTAACAGCCCTCATCAGCCAGGCTAGCTTGAATCCAGTGGCAAAGTGAGCAAGGGACCCACGTCTGGGCATACCCTGCCAACTTAGGGCGAACAAAGCAAACACAAGGAGATGATGGACGGAGCGCTGAAACTTTTCAGACACTCACCCCCAGTCACAGATCTGGGTTGAATCCATCATCGTTCTTTGGCTCACTTTGCCACCTCAGTTCAGACCCAGCCATATGCAAATCAGTATTGACCCTGTGCCTCATGGGAACAGTCCAGCCCGAACTGCCAAGCCAGGTCTTCCCTGAACCCGAAACAAGCATCCTGGGACCGGTTTCCGCCTAACAGCCCTCATCAGCCAGGCTAGCTTGAATCCAGTGGCAAAGTGAGCAAGGGACCCACGTCTGGGCATACCCTGCCAACTTAGGGCGAACAAAGCAAACACAAGGAGCTGATGGACGGAGCGCTGAAACCTTTCAGACACTCACCCCCAGTCACAGATCTGGGTTGAATCCATCATCGTTCTTTAGCTCACTTTGCCACCTCAGTTCAGACCCAGCCATATGCAAATCAGTCTTGGCCCTGTGCCTCATGGGAATAGTCCAGCCCGAACTGCCAAGCCAGGTCTTCCCTGAACCGGAAACAAGCATCCTGGGACCGGTTTTGGGCTAACAGCCCTCATCAGCCAGGCTACACAATGTAATCCTGTGCACACGCTATGTGTTAAGTACGTTATGGCGTAATTCCACCAACTTAGTTACATATCATACATGTAGAAAAGTATTTTGTTCTTGCAATCATGACAAATTTGTAAAGTATTCTTTCTTTTTTTATTCCGTAAGATAGCCCAGCCAACACGTGTTTCGTCATGGGAGATTTCCCAACTGACTTCTTCAGGGCTACAAGATAAAAAATATATATATGTACATTTGGGATCAGCCGATCCACCACTCCATTACGAGTAAGCATAAGTTATGTAAAACTGTTCACCCGGTGACTTATTCATATATATATTTGCCTCGTATACAATCACATTAGTGAGTTACTAATGCGGGTCATAGAATTGTGAATAAAAACAAGCTTATACCACTTATTCCCAGTCAACGCAATCTAGATATTATATAGTGTATCACAACAACAGTGTGTTTGTGAATCTTATAGGGTTATATTATAATAAAATATCTCCCCTACGTTCATGAACTTATTTGCCAGTGTTCGGTGATAAAACGGGGAACTATATAGAATTGGCGGGAATTGTGAACTCGAAGATATAGGACCTAAAATGCCCTATCTTCAATTTATATTAGCCGAGGTGAGACATTCATGTATATATTGTATTTAATGTTTATTGCACCACTAAAAGTGATCCGACTTAAGGAATAATCCCCTACCTGTAGAGCAGTGCAGCCCGAACTGCCAAGCCAGGTCTTCCCTGAACTGGAAACAAGCATCCTGGGACCGGTTTCGGGCTAACAGCCCTCATCAGCCAGGCTAGCTTGAATCCAGTGGCAAAGTGAGCAAGGGACCCACGTCTGGGCATACCCTGCCAACTTAGGGCGAACAAAGCAAACACAAGGAGATGATGGACGGAGCGCTGAAACTTTTCAGACACTCACCCCCAGTCACAGATCTGGGTTGAATCCATCATCATTCTTTAGCTCACTTTGCCACCTCAGTTCAGACCCAGCCATATGCAAATCAGTCTTGACCCTGTGCCTCATGGGAACAGTCCAGCCCGAACTGCCAAGCCAGGTCTTCCCTGAACCGGAAACAAGCATCCTGGGACCGGTTTCCGCCTAACAGCCCTCATCTGCCAGGCTAGCTTGAATCCAGTGGCAAAGTGAGCAAGGGACCCATGTCTGGGCATACCCTGCCAACTTAGGGCGAACAAAGCAAACACAAGGAGCTGATGGACGGAGCGCTGAAACCTTTCAGACACTCACCCCCAGTCACAGATCAGGGTTGAATCCATCATCGTTCTTTAGCTCACTTTGCCACCTCAGTTCAGACCCAGCCATATGTAAATCAGTCTTGACCCTGTGCCTCATAGGAACAGTCCAGCCCGAACTGCCAAACCAGGTCTTCCCTGAACCGGAAACAAGCATCCTGGGACCAGTTTCGGACTAACAGCCCTCATCAGCCAGGCTAGCTTGAATCCAGTGGCAAAGTGAACAAGGGACCCACGTCTGGGCATACCCTGCCAACTTAGGGCGAACAAAGCAAACACAAGGAGATGATGGACGGAGCGCTGAAACTTTTCAGACACTCACCCCCAGTCACAGATCTGGGTTGAATCCATCATCGTTCTTTGGCTCACTTTGCCACCTCAGTTCAGACCCAGCCATATGCAAATCAGTCTTGACCCTGTGCCTCATGGGAACAGTCCAGCCCGAACTGCCAAGCCAGGTCTTCCCTGAACCGGAAACAAGCATCCTGGGACCGGTTTCCGCCTAACAGCCCTCATCAGCCAGGCTAGCTTGAATCCAGTGGCAAAGTGAGCAAGGGACCCACGTCTGGGCATACCCTGCCAACTTAGGGCGAACAAAGCAAACACAAGGAGCTGATGGACGGAGCGCTGAAACCTTTCTGACACTCACCCCCAGTCACAGATCTGGGTTGAATCCATCATCGTTCTTTAGCTCACTTTGCCACCTCAGTTCAGACCCAGCCATATGCAAATCAGTCTTGGCCCTGTGCCTCATGGGAATAGTCCAGCCCGAACTGCCAAGCCAGGTCTTCCCTGAACCGGAAACAAGCATCCTGGGACCGGTTTTGGGCTAACAGCCCTCATCAGCCAGGCTACACAATGTAATCCTGTGCACACGCTATGTGTTAAGTACGTTATGGCGTAATTCCACCAACTTAGTTACATATCATACATGTAGAAAAGTATTTTGTTCTTGCAATCACGACAAATTTGTAAAGTATTCTTTCTTTTTTTATTCCGTAAGATAGCCCAGCCAACACGTGTTTCGTCATGGGAGATTTCCCAACTGACTTCTTCAGGGCTACAAGATAAAAAATATATATATGTACATTTGGGATCAGCCGATCCACCACTCCATTACGAGTAAGCATAAGTTATGTAAAACTGTTCACCCGGTGACTTATTCATATATATATTTGCCTCGTATACAATCACATTAGTGAGTTACTAATGCGGGTCATAGAATTGTGAATAAAAACAAGCTTATACCACTTATTCCCAGTCAACGCAATCTAGATATTATATAGTGTATCGCAACAACAGTGTGTTTGTGAATCTTATAGGGTTATATTATAATAAAATATCTCCCCTACGTTCATGAACTTATTTGCCAGTGTTCGGTGATAAAACGGGGAACTATATAGAATTGGCGGGAATTGTGAACTCGAAGATATAGGACCTAAAATGCCCTATCTTCAATTTATATTAGCCGAGGTGAGACATTCATGTATATATTGTATTTAATGTTTATTGCACCACTAAAAGTGATCCGACTTAAGGAATAATCCCCTACATGTAGAGCAGTGCAGCCCGAACTGCCAAGCCAAGTCTTCCCTGAACTGGAAACAAGCATCCTGGGACCGGTTTCGGGCTAACAGCCCTCATCAGCCAGGCTAGCTTGAATCCAGTGGCAAAGTGAGCAAGGGACCCACGTCTGGGCATACCCTGCCAACTTAGGGCGAACAAAGCAAACACAAGGAGATGATGGACGGAGCGCTGAAACTTTTCAGACACTCACCCCCAGTCACAGATCTGGGTTGAATCCATCATCATTCTTTAGCTCACTTTGCCACCTCAGTTCAGACCCAGCCATATGCAAATCAGTCTTGACCCTGTGCCTCATGGGAACAGTCCAGCCCGAACTGCCAAGCCAGGTCTTCCCTGAACCGGAAACAAGCATCCTGGGACCGGTTTCCGCCTAACAGCCCTCATCTGCCAGGCTAGCTTGAATCCAGTGGCAAAGTGAGCAAGGGACCCATGTCTGGGCATACCCTGCCAACTTAGGGCGAACAAAGCAAACACAAGGAGATGATGGACGGAGCGCTGAAACTTTTCAGACACTCACCCCCAGTCACAGATCTGGGTTGAATCCATCATCATTCTTTAGCTCACTTTGCCACCTCAGTTCAGACCCAGCCATATGCAAATCAGTCTTGACCCTGTGCCTCATGGGAACAGTCCAGCCCGAACTGCCAAGCCAGGTCTTCCCTGAACCGGAAACAAGCATCCTGGGACCGGTTTCAGGCTAACAGCCCTCATCAGCCAGGCTAGCTTGAATCCAGTGGCAAAGTGAGCAAGGGACCGACGTCTGGGCATACTCTGCCAACTTAGGGCGAACAAAGCAAACACAAGGAGATGTTGGACGGAGCGCTGAAACTTTTCAGATATTCACCCCCAGTCACAGATCTGGGTTGAATCCATCATCATTCTTTAGCTCACTTTGCCACCTCAGTTCAGACCCAGCCATATGCAAATCAGTCTTGACCCTGTGCCTCATGGGAACAGTCCAGCCCGAACTGCCAAGCCAGGTCTTCCCTGAACCGGAAACAAGCATCCTGGGACCGGTTTCGGGCTAACAGCCCTCATCAGCCAGGCTAGCTTGAATCCAGTGGGAAAGTGAGCAAGGGACCCACGTCTGGGCATACCCTGCCAACTTAGGGCGAACAAAGGAAACATAAGGAGATGATGGACGGAGCGCTGAAACTTTTCAGACACTCACCCCCAGTCACAGATCTGGGTTGAATCCATCATCGTTCTTTAGCTCACTTTGCCACCTCAGTTCAGACCCAGCCATATGCAAATCAGTCTTGACCCTGTGCCTCATGGGAACAGTCCAGCCCGAACTGCCAAGCCAGGTCTTCCCTGAACCGGAAACAAGCATCCTGGGACCGGTTTCGGGCTAAAAGCCCTCATCAGCCAGGCTAGCTTGAATCCAGTGGCAAAGTGAGCAAGGGACCCACGTCTGGGCATACCCTGCCAACTTAGGGCGAACAAAGCAAACACAAGGAGATGATGGACGGAGCGCTGAAACTTTTCGTGGGTCCCTTGCTCACTGTGCCACTGGATTCAAGCTAGCCTGGCTGAAGAAGGGTGACATACCCTGAAACCGGTCCCAGGATGCTTGTTTCCAGTCCAGGGAGGACCTTGCCTGGCAGTTCGGTCTGGACTGTTCCCATGGGGCACTGGGTCAAGACTGATTTGCATATGGCTGGGTCCAAACTGGGGTGGCGTAGTGGGCAAAAGAACGATGGATTTAACCCAGATCTTTTGACTGGGGGAGAATGTTTGCATTGTCAGCATTCCGTCCATCATTTGTTTGCTGTAACACTTTTCGCCCTAAGTGGGATGGGTATGCCCAGACTTGGGTCCCTTGCTCACTGTGCCACTGGATTCAAACTAGCCTGGCAGAAGAAGGGTGACATACCCTGAAACCGGTCCCAGGATGCTTGTTTCCGGTCCAGGGAGGACCTGGCCTGGCAGTTCGGTCTGGACTGTTCCCATGGGGCACAGGGTCAAGACTGATTTGCATATGGCTGGGTCCAAACTGGGGTGGCGTAGTGGGCAAAAGAACAATGGATTTAACCCAGATCTTTTGACTGGGGGAGAATGTTTGCATTGTCAGCATTCCGTCCATCATTTGTTTGCTGTAACACTTTTCACCCTAAGTGGGATGGGTATGCCCAGACGTGGGTCCCTTGCTCACTGTGCCACTGGATTCAAGCTAGCCTTGCTGAAGAAGGGTGACATACCCTGAAACCAGTCCCAGGATGCTTGTTTCCGGTCCAGGGAGGACCTGGCCTGGCAGTTCGGTCTGGACTGTTCCCATGGGGCACAGGGTCAAGACTGATTTGCATATGGCTGGGTCCAAACTGGGGTGGCGTAGTGGGCAAAAGAACGATGGATTTAACCCAGATCTTTTGACTGGGGGAGAATGTTTGCATTGTCAGCATTCCGTCCATAATTTGTTTGCTGTAACACCAAAGACATTGGAAACTCACCAATTTTCAGTTGTCTCAGAGCTGTGGATCAATGGATAAAGTGGAACCATCTCAAATTGAATGCTTCCAAAACAGAAATACTTACATGTGGCGATTGAAAACATTATGACTCGCTCGCCGCCTGGCCTGATGAACTGGGATCACTACCTAAGGTATCGAAGGAAGTAAGAAACCTCGGAATGGCCATGGACTCCAAGCTATTGATGAATACCCAAGTGGACAAAGTAGCAAGATCAAGCTTTGTTACTATAAAAACTCTGCCACTAATCTTCCCCCATTTGGGATTTCCACACAAGGTCCAAGCTACAATCTCCCTTGTTCTGCCCAAACTCGATTACTCCAATAGCCTCTACCACGGGATCACCTTTAATGACCATGAAAACACTACAATGGATTCAGAACTCGGCTGCCAGACTACTCTTACATATCAAACCACGAGAACACATCTCCACTGCCTTGAAAGCTCTGCATTGGTTACCGGTTGCCAGAAGATCCACTTTCAAGCTGCTTTGTATCACCCACAAAGTGATACATGGAACGGGACCGCTCTTCATCAGGAATAAAATCACCAAACACATTCAACAAAGGAAACCTCCACTGTAGAGTGGCACCTCACCTCAAAATCCCAAGATACAAGAAAAAAGCATGGGTGGCACATCCTACTCTGTTCAAGCAGCCAAGCTATGGAATTTCTTTAGCCCCCAACATAAGATCCATGGACAACCACCTTATCTTCAGAAAACTACTCAAGAATTGGCTCTTTCCCACATAAGCACCATACACAAATAGAAATATACAGCATATCCCTCTGTATATAAGCATTTATTTGTACT
This sequence comes from Calotriton arnoldi, assembly GCA_963921515.1. NCBI lineage: Eukaryota > Metazoa > Chordata > Amphibia > Caudata > Salamandridae > Calotriton > Calotriton arnoldi. The sequence goes on from CAWUFW010020760.1 coordinate 126,658, forward strand.
TTAGATATGTACCTATATATGTGTATTGCTTTGTGTAAACGTGTAGAATAAATATGTTTTAAAACAAATAAATAAAATAAATTTTTAAGTACAACAACATTTGAAAGCCGGAATTTATTTAATGCATCTTTAATCTATATATACTTACTTCCTTTATGCATCTATATACCTTCCATGTACTTGGATCTATATATGTATTACTTTTCTGCTAATTCAGCTTATCCTATGCACTTCCCTGTATCTCACCCTATACCGCTCTCAATATATCCTCTACCTCAACTCTCTGACTCATCTCAAACCTCTTTCTACTACTCTTTCCAATGCACTACACTATTTCTCACCCTGTTCCTCTATCAATATCTTTAATCTACATATACTTACTTCCTTTATGCATCTATATACTTTCCATGTACTTATGGATCTATATATTTGTTTCTTTTCTTCTAATTCAGCATATCCAATGCACTACCCTATTTCTCACCCTATACCTCTATCAATATACCCTCTACCTCCACTCTCTCATTCATCCCAAATCCCAAACCACTACTATGATCCCCAAAATAACCCTTTCTAGACTATTTCCTACTCTACCCCTCCTTGCATTATCTCATACCTCTTCTACTATACCGATTCCCCAAAACAAGCCTTTCTAAACCCTTCCCTCTGACTCTTCTCCTCCACATCCCTTTTACTCATCCCAAGCCTCCTTCTACTGCTATGACCTCCAAAACAAAAAAAAGTCTAAATCCTTCCCTCTTCTATCGCTCCACTATCCTTTTCAATCCAATTAACAGACTAACATGTCCACTCATATTTCACTATACTAATCCTTTATAGGTTCCAGAGTAGCGTGCTACTTGCCGAAAAAGCGCTTCAACACCTCATCAGGGATAGCAAGCGCTATATAAATGTAAACCTTTTTCCCTCTTCTATCCCTCCGCTACCCTTCTCAATCCAAATAATTTACTAACATATCCACCACTCAAATTACTTTCATATTTAACTATACTAATTCAACACTAATCCTTTATGGGTTCCGGAGTAGCGTGCTACTTGCCGAAAAAAACGTTTCGAAACCCCATCAGGGGTAGCAAGCACTATATAAATACAAACCTTTTTTCCTCTTCTGTCCCTTCGCTATCCTTCTCAATCCAAATAACTGACTAATATCCACCACTCAAATTACTTTCATATGTCACTATACTAATTCAACACTAATCCTTTATGGGTTCCGAAGTAGCGTGCTACTCGTCAAAAAAGCGCTTCAACACCCCCTCAGGGGTAACAAGTGCTATATAAATGCTAACCCTTTTCCCTCTTTTATCCCTCTGCTATCCTTCTCAATCCAAATAACTGACTAACATATCCACCACTCAAATTACTTTCATATTTCACTATACTGATTCAACACTAATACTTTATGGGTTCCGGATTAGCGTGCTAATCACCGAAATAGCACTTTGACGCCTCGTCGGGAGTAGTAAGTGCTATATAAATGCAATTGCAATACAATACAATACAATATTATTATTTTAATTTTTTCCCTAACTTTTACCACTCCACATTTAGAATTATTTTTCCTTTTTGCTGTGCCTGTCTCCTAATTTTTTCCAACTCCTCTTCATTCAATTTGTTTATTTCCTAAATTCTTCTTATCACTGCATTATCTTATTTACTTATTTTCTATAGTTCAAGTTACTGTACTGTAGCTTCCGTTCTCATGTTTTGTCAGTAAGCTTTCCCTCTCGCCGTATATATCTTGTGGACTGGTGGTACTGTAAGACTCAGGGAACCCATTTTTAGGTCAGGTACTACTACTCTACTGTGAAGATTGTATGCCCAAGTATGGTATTGTACGCATGTTTGTTGAGAAGGCTTTCTTTTTCTTGCTCATACTCAAACAGTAAAACAAGAGAATGGCCATGGTCATCGTGAACCCCCCAATGTTGTATATGTATTATTATTATAGTGTATCAGCATTTGATGACAGTGCAGCATGGTTCAAAGTATGTGGACGGCCCCATTGCATTTGCCAATCAAGACCATTTGTCCTTGGTTGATCAATTATTCCACCCCTTCATTGTCCTTCATTGACTCAGATTCATCATAGTTCTGCCCCTCCATTACAAAAGGTTTTTGGTTGTCTGAACTACCTGGCTTTTCAAACATCGCCAACCAACAAAATTACCAACATGATATTTTGAATTTGATAGAAGATACTGTAACCATACTGTAATGATGTATTGTAGTTATATTTTGCTAAAAAAACAATGATGGGGGAGGCATATCTGGCATCTAAAATGAAATGTGTAATGTTTTTTTGTAGCTGCACAGATCACCAGTGTCGGAGCCATCAGCGAGGGCGCCAGTTGAGCAGATGCGGCGGCGGCAGATGAAGGTGGGGCAGCAGCGGCAGGGACGGGCAGTGGTAAGTCACATTGCTTGCTGATTGACAATTAGTAATATATACCCAGGTCAAGGGTGTTGAATTGTGAGCTCCCCGCTTTAGCAGATACAGCATGAGTTGACTAGTTAAAGGCCTCTTCTATCTGGAACTCAGCAGACAAAGGTTGATAATGAAGTTTACCAACAATGGGTTGATAGAAAAGGGAAAAAAGGAGGGAAGGACAAAGGATGGGTGCAATGTAATATGAGTGAAAGGATGCGTGGGTGAATACGTGGTTGAAAGGATGCAGAAAGGTGGGTGATACAATGCATGAGTGGGTGAAGGATGGAAAAGAGGATATACACTGTGAAAGGATGCCTGACTGGGTGGGTGAAAGGGTATGGGTGAAAGGATGCTTACCTGGGTGGGTGAAAGAAATGCTCAGGTGGGTTAAAACAGGATGGATGAATGGGTGAAAGGATACGTAGGTTGGCAAATGGATTTTGGTGAAAGGTGCATTGAGAGCAATGTTTGGATGGATAGATATAAGTGGGTGGATGGTTTTCAATGGTGAAAGACTGGATGAGAGAATGTATGTAAAACTTAAATGGTGAGTATCCAAGCCACTTGAATACTAGGAATACTAGAACAATGAAATGATGAATAACAAATTGCTTGGATGAAGAGACAAGGGAGCGCTTCAATCCAGATGGGGCATGCTCACCTACTTCACTTGCTTAGAATTGTTTTATCAAAGCTTTGATTCAAAGGGGTTGGGTGGTATTTCTGTCTACTCCATTGACTCACAACATTTTTTGGGCCACTGCCCAGTGCCCCAGCCAGCCCCCAGTGCTTCCAGCCTCTCAGTCTCAACACTGGCACCGCCGTCCACTGGCAGCCGCCCAACGGTGTTCCACCACTGCTGCCCCCCCTCAATTTCTGACCAAACCTCTGCTGCATCATGCGGAGGCTGGACCTGATCGATGCCAGGCAGGTTAAGATGGAAGCCAGGCAGATCAAGATGGAGGTGTGCCTCTAAAAGCTCCTGGCCTGCTGTTAGTGCCCTCTTCTGCCCCTTTTTTAACCTTTGTTTTGGTCGGTGGGACTGGGACTTACTGTGGGTGGGATAGAAGTTGGGACTGGGACAGTTTGGACGTTAGTTTTACTTCCTTAGGACATTTTGATCATTGGTTGGGTGGACGGGGAGAATTGTTTGGGGAGATGGGTGGGCCAGTTTAGGGTTGGAGGGATGGGTTTATATTGTTGTTGCTAGGGTAATAAATATAGTTATTATGCCTCAAATCTTTTTTTGGGTGTTTTGCTTTGAACTGCTGCCAGTTTTAGGTTTAGCAGCAGCCTGTTTTTAAAATCTGCTTATAACGGATAACAGTTATGTGGTACAAATGTCATACTACTACTCTCCTAGTCTCTGCAGTCTTCAACTAACCACTAAGGGGAGGTGGGAGGGGGGTTTACAACTTTTTTCCACTTTCCATTGCCTATATTGCCTACAAGTACAACAACTTGCTCCACAGTTCTCTTACCTTAATAGATAAAGCGAGGGATGCATGGTTTCCCAAGGTGCCATGGTGGTGGAAGTGGCTTGTACACTAACAGTGAAGGAGAAGCGAGGTCCCACTCCCACCTAGGTGAACTCCAACTGTAGAATTAATCAGAGGGATTATTCATCGCAGGCAACTAAATAAATTTAAATAAAAACTGAGCTAATGGGATTTATATATTATTATATCATAGCTTTACAAACAATTGAGACCAGACTACTATGCAGCAAAGAATATATGATAGTGAAAATATAATATGCAGTACTAAAATATTCAAAGCAATGGTGAGCTAGTATTTTAATTTAACCTAAAGTAATAAATACTCAGATCATGACAGGTACAAGGTTAAGTGTGTATGCAACACAATGCCTGAATTATGATGCTGACGAATTATGTTCTTCTATATCTAAAATATTGATCACTTTTATTAGTGGGTCTGTAACTGGTACCAGTGTGGGCTATTGTTTCTGTAATAGAAGTAGACCTGAAGATCCTGCACTGAGCTGGTGTTGCTTTCAGCACATCTGCCACACCAAGTGTGTGATCAATTATTGGTACAAATTATAAAGTCACACCTCAATAAATCACACAGCCAGGGGGAAGAGGGGTAGGGGTTTGATGAATGGATGGGAAATGGGATTTGGGGAAATGTGGGACAAAAACAAACACTAAACAAAGACAATATGCATCTGGGCAATGGGCAGCCAACCATGATCAATCTGTTGAGAGAGGAAAAGGAAATGAAAGAATGATTATGACATAGTCAATTTATATCAATTCAGTGCAACCCAAACAGTCTGTCAGATCCAGAGATACTCAAGTTCTTATATTATTATATATCTAAATGTTCTGTCACCTAGGTTTGATAAAATGATACTGTATTGCCATATTGGGAGTTGCATCTGCATTCTTCTTGCAGTGTCCGAACTTGGGTGCCTGGCTGATGCGGTCCGGTAAGGTAATCATGAGTGCTAAGGTGCTTTTGCCTTTTTGTGCAGGAGAAGAGAAGGCCTGTGGATTGTAAAACAAAAATGATATTGTAGAATCAAGGAGAAGGACAGAAGTTAAACTTCATAAGGTGTGCACCAAAAAGACTCAGAGGCAGGGCAAGAGAGTAGAATAGTCCTTTTTGCAATCATTCATTTTATGACTGATGCGCAATCAACTAATTAGGTGAGAGCAATACATCAACCAGCAATCACAGACAAGTGGCCACATGTACTATCGGGCTGATCAAACTTTCAACTTTCATGATCATCATCATAATAATATGTAGCCTAGCACTCCACAGAGTTGGGTAGGCCTCTTTAGAGTCATCACCAAATCTGTGGTTTCTGTGAAGTTGATTATTTCCTCCTTCTGGTGGCAGTTGCTAAAGTAGGCATGCCCTGAGTCCTTCCATCATCCGCCTCACTCCGATCAATGTGTCCAACTCCGTCCCAAATGCAAAAGATCGGCCTGTAGTGCAATGCTGTTGATGAACAACAAGAGAAACATTGAGTTATTTTTTGTGTAGACTAGATTTGTGTTTGATCGCTAAAGGTTCGAAGCAGAAAACAAAGCAGTGTGGAACCGGCAAACAAATCTCTCTAATTGTCAAAGGGGAAGGAAAAAATTCTCCTTCAGGAAAAAATATTATAAGCCATTGCTAGGCCACAAACATTGTAAATCATCACAAACACAATCAAGCGTAATAGTTATAGTTAAACAAACACCCAGTCTCACTGCCTGCCACCAAATGAATCATCTTAGCACACACACAAACAACAATCACTCATAATATATATGAACCTTTGGTGCATGCATGCCATTTACCTGTTCTAAACCAAGCGTGGTGATGGTGGTACATTGCTGATCCATTGTTTCAGGAAACACACATTGGCCAGACTTGTAAATCAAATAATGTGTGGCAGTCCAGCTAGGGGAATAAAGAAAAGATAGATAGGCACAGGATGGAAGCAGGCACAAATTTGTCTCTACAATGTCCTTGCTGGAAATGGAGTTGGAGAGGCTTCTTCACTGCACACTGGTGCAACTCCAACCCAGCAATAAAATGTGTCTAAAACAGTGGGGCTGCTTTAGTCAGTCAGACACAAACAAACAAAACAAAATAATAAGCTATATTTCTTTTTTTGGGGTCGTCAAAGCAGTTCGGCAATAGTGAGAGACAGTTCTATGGTTGGTGGACCAGGCCTAATAGTAATGGAAGTAGAGTTTATCCTTAAACTCAGGTGGTTTGCCCAGAAGTAGGTTAGCTAACATACTACTACCGTAACCTGAGTCTGACCTATCTACCTCACCCTCTTCTTGTCCTATTTCAGGTATGGTGTAATTTGGTGGTATAAAGTGATGATTCATTTTGATCATGATTGATCTCTCCATGTTTTGGGGCAAGAAACTGGTCCTTCTCACTGTGACAACTGCACCAGCTACACTTAACACACACTCAGCGGCCAAACTGGCTACAGGGCAAGCCAGATACTATATTTCCAGCCTACTGAACACTGGCCATTGGCGCCACTTGCCATACCAATACACCAATGTGTTTTGATCAAGCTAAACCTCTATTAGGTCATCCAGAAAGACCTGGACCATCCTCTCAATAGTCATTGGTGCTAAACCTTGCTCGACTTCTTTTGCCTTCGCCTCTGCACAGGACTTAAGCACTACCAGTAGAAACCAATCATATGCAGATTTGGAGGCTGATGATCCTGTTCCTGTGGTTGCTGGTGTTCTTGTTGTTGCTTTTGGTTGCTGTGAGCCAACAGCACTGTCCTCAAGCTTGAAGGCTGCACTGCAGAACCTGTGCCCTGGAGGAGTGGGCTTCTAATTTCCAGCCGTTCTGTTTCGGGGTCACTGGCATGCTCAGCATTCCACATTTTGAAACATCCCAATCTGAAAAAGGAATGAAAGTGGCCAGTAATGGTTTGTACTATGGATCAAGAATTGTGGCACAGTTGTAAGGTTTGGATGACACAATGGGGCCGATTATGATGCGGGCAGGAAATGCTCCGACTGACGCATCGGAATCGCCCCTCGGCTTACTTTCTTTGCCTCTCCTGGCGTGTCTCACTCTCAGACTGAGGCGAGATCCAAGTGGATTCTTGGTCATCAGAAGGGGGGCTTTGACTTGCTGGATATCTGAAAGACAATGGTTCTTCTAAAAGAGTGGCTTCTTCTACTTCCTCGGCATAAAGCTCAAACTCCTGAACTGCTCCTACTTTGGGAGGAACTACTATTGCTGGCTGCGTGTGTTGTTGTTCACTTATCTGACTATCCTGCAACGATTGGGTACTACTTTGCCAAAGAGATAAGTCCATTTCTACATCACTGCTCGTTGGCGTTGCTGTGATTGCAGTGGCTCCCTCTATGCGAGACATGGGCTTGGGCCTAGGTTGGAGTGGGTCTGCTGGTGTGGGCATGCTGCTCCCAGCTTGCTCCCCGTATGCCGGAGTGGCAGGCACCCGTTTTTTTTGCCCGAAAAAGGTCCGGGGCGACATTCCAGCAGTAGCAAGCTCCTTCTCATCACTGGCCACAATCTTGGTAGCACCTTTCTTTGGGGCCATCTTGATGCTGTCACTTAGCTTCACAAGCTGAAGAGATGGCTGTGATGAATGGTCATGCACAGATCTTCTGTTTGACAGTACTGTGGGTGATATTGTCTCTTGTGCACTTAAAATCAAAGAAGGAAGAATAACATCAGTGAAACATGGCATTGTTGCAGTTCAATTAGTAGTTCAAACAAACAATATCATTGAGTTTGGTTACTTAAGTTATTATAAATAATTAACAGTTTATCCATTCGTAAAACCAAACCAACATAAGCTTTCATGGTGTACACTCAAGAAGGATAAGAAAGAGCAACAACAAAAACATACAGTTGTAACTGTTTGCATTAATGTGCATCAAGTTGGGAATGAGATGTGGCACTGAGGGAGGTGCAGGTGACAATGAAACAATCCTTTGAGAAGGAATTCTGTTGTGCGCCTATAGCAGACATGGGGTTGATGCCGGATGTTAGGGAAAAAAAATTGGCACAAAAAATATTTCAAAAAAATTAAAACTATAAAACAAAAAGATTTTTTTTTAACAAAAATAAAATAAATAAAACATGAACAAAAATTAAAAAAATAAACAAAAAGTAAAAAAATTAAAATAAAAAAAATCAATTAAAAAACCTAAAATAAGTGAAATTATCCTCAAGCATATCATTTATTAAACTGCTATCTCAACCATCCATGCTAGCCTATGGCAAAGGGGCACATTGCGTGGACGCACAAAATGACTGCCAGCCAGTGCCACATGGTCAACAGCAACAACACTGAGCAAGAAGGCATTGGGAACAAAGAGAAGACATGAAGGCCTATGGCAAAAGCACACTGGTTGCCCACACAAAATGGCCACCAGCCACATGGTCAAAAGAACCAGCAAGAAGGCATGGCCACAACAAGCAGGAGACCTGAAACACAAAGAACATATGCAGGTCTATGGACACTGACTATACAAAATTCCCCCTGGCCACATGGCATGGGGAACAAAGATAAATGGTGGCCTATGGCAAACACACTCGCACACTGGTCAGACAAAGGAGGCATGGTGGTAACATAGAGAACACAGCATTAATTCAGCTATGCCAAAAATGAAAATTAACAGGAACAAAAATTTCGACAATAACACACATTCCCCAAAGGCATTACCCCACAGTGTACATTATTTGCAGGGGAAAAAATGTGAAATACCACAAAAAACACACTTTGTATTTTAATACAATGCCATCCATGGCCCAAATGATGTTTCAATTCAACAGACACCACATAAACAGTTGTTTCATGCACCCATTACTAGTACTGGGCCTACTGGCTGGAAGGCCCATTGGCAGACTAGGCCACATAGTGAATTAAAAGAATATTGCAAATGTATTAAAAAATATGGAGAAAATGTACTAAACTGTGCTACATTTTTCCCTTACAAAAAAAACTAGGCCCCTACTGAAACTGCAAGCCACCCCCACCATAATAAATTAAACAAAAATGAATAACAATAGAAATATATCCTGGTGTATGCCCTCTATCAAACAGAAAAATCCCCTATACAACAGTTTTTTAACTTTTTTTGAAATCTCAAATACAAAGTCCTTAAATCCAATGGTATATGCAGGAGACATAAAGAGTGATCCTTCCTGCTCCAAATCCAAATGAAAAGTGAACATGAGATGGACAAAGCACTGGGAAGAGCTTGCTAGACAGGAACAGGAAGTTGGAGATTCTGTGGCACTTCCTTACTGTTGGAAAAAAAAGTAAATTTAAAAAAGGACTCCTCACACAAAAAACAACGTGAATGGTCCATTTGAGGATGTTTTATACTCCAAATCGTCATTTCGGGAAGATTTAGATGCTTCTAAAGGAGAGAATCTTCCCCAGGTTACAGCCACAGTAGATCGTACACGCACGTCACAATACATTTGCCGGAAGTTGCTGGCACGATCTTAAGCTGTGTTAACGACCGCAAATTCTCACAGTAGCTGTGGGCGGCTAGCAAATCTTGTGGCGTTCCGCAATGGCTAGGAATCTCGTGGGCGCTCCAGAGTGCCCAGCAAGTCACTCTCGAGCGGCCAGCAAGTCACTCCTGAACAGGAGAAATGCCATATGAATCACACCAACGAAAAAAACCTCCACTCCGTTGGGGAGTGCAGAATTTATTGGTAATTCTGTGTTCTCCATGGAATGCAAAGTTGCTGAATTCCACAAACTCCACGAGCGGAGGGGACTTTTACGCCCAGGCCTAATACTTATAGGGACAATCTATGTACAAATACAAAGAGTTAAGGTGGAAACCAGGCACAGAGATAACGTTCTTGAAACACATACTGGATGAGGGATACAAAGATGGGAGGCAAGAGAGGGCAGTGCACAGTTTGACAGTGTTATTTATGCAGACTGTGTTTAAAGTCTTAATGATAAGATTAAAAAAAAAAAATCTCCCCCTGGTAACAAGGAGGAGGATGTGAACAATTTAATCATCCGGGATTCAATCCCTGGGAACTCTGATAGCAAACAATAATATAAATAGAGCAAACTTTAGGGCATAAATTACCCCTGTTATGGCTCTCACGATGATAAAGAAACCAACTTTGAGTATCATGAACTTGAGTCAGAGAGATGAAAAGAATGCAACTTCATTTAATGTATTTAAAGTCGCCATGTTCAGATTGAGCAAAACATTCCTAACCGAAGTACAAAAATGACAAACATCTACAAGGAGCACAAAAGCAAAAATAGGGTAGAGAACCTATCTGCCCTCTCTGTAATATTCTTCCTGCATTTTAATACAGAAGGTCAGCATGACAAATTAAATAGGGGAACAGTCTTATAGGCACTTGCAGCGATTCCTTCACTAACCAACATCAAGTCAAGCGATATTAAATGTGTGACTTTTATTTAGTATAATAACTTGGATGGCATCAACCATAAAGAACGGATCAAAATAAGTTGCTATGAAATTAAAACGACAAACCGGATACAGTCACAAAAGAAAGATTGGTGTATTGAAATAGTTCAAAACATTAAGGCTCAATATCAAGCACCATTAAGAATGCTTAGGGATGAGCAGTGTGCGATTCCTATTAACATGATCCACTGAAATGCGAGTGTCTTGAGAAGTGCGCAAACAGCCCAGCAAGCAATTAAGGAGTTATTGAATATCTCAATCATTCAAAAGCAGACCGGTGAAAGATCATGTGATTGGAAAGCTGTCAATAATAAAGAACAACAGAAGCTGGAAACATGAAATTGTTAATAGTTCCCAAGAATTTTATTATCAACATTTACAAAATTCTAGCTATGAAACCAAGGAGCAGATTTATCAATGTGTGGCATCACCATTGTGCCAAGCAAGGGAGGGCACAAGGGCCACGCAACACTAAAGTAAGATGTTTCAAGCCACACAAGGCCACCTTGCATGGTTTGTTAAATCTGGAGTAACACTTGGGAGCAAAAATTGCTGTGTTGTGTGTCTCTGCCCCGGGAGGCGCTCCATGGATGCAGCGTGGCTGTTCCCACACATCCACCCATGGATTTTGGCGCATTGCCAGATTTACCAAGACTTCTAAACCTGGGAATGTGTCAAAATGTATACCTCCCCAGGGGAGGTGCAATGAGGAGAAATATCTTTATTTCTCCTTGTTATTTCCTCTTTCTGATGACTTAGAAAGAGGACGATGCCTCTGAGGATTGAATGAAAATCAGAATCAGAACTGTCTTTACTCAGCTGTGAACAGTCATAAAAGCTTGCAAGACATGTGCAGAAATAGCAATAGCATACATGCAAGTTATTAAAAGACGCAAGTAAAACACGTAAAATCATCAGGTTTGGGATATTAATGACTAACAATCTGGATAAACACAGGCTGTGATGAACAAAACCAAGATTAAAACAGAGTTGAGTACTAATTCATCAATATACTAAAATTAATTTAAAATCATTGACCTCCTGGAGCGGGCTGCGGTTTTAAGAAACAGTCACGTGACCACACTTTTCGTTATCTGGTAATGCCAATAAAAAATTATATGCTTGCATACAAAGCCGTAGATTCCTAAACTTCAAAAATGGCATGAGGAATTTTTGGGTATATATTTTATAACATTCACAAAAGAAGAGGAAATGTACCATAGTTTGTTTGTGCAAATTAGTACATGGACATTATCTAGAGTCGAGCTGGAGTTGGTGTCCAGCCGGAAAACAAAGTAAATAATTCCCAATACCAGCCCGGAAGTGGAACAATAAAAGCCTTTTCCAGCTGTAATTAGTGTTCTGCAGGTAGTTGAGGATTGTTTTTGTGCAGGAAGGCTCCCCTTCCTTGCAGGTACCCTTTTACCAAGGTGCAAGGGTACTTGCATTGGTGCTCGGCAGCCAATAGGGCACCAGTGCAAAGAAAGGCCAGGAATGTGCCATATAATGTTAACTATAGCACATTCCAGTCCTTTCTCTTTCACGCAGTGCAGTGCACAAGGTGGCTTGCTGTGCTGTGTGAAAGTTTGATAAATCTGCCCCCAAGTGAGGCATAACAGTGCCAACAGTGATCAACTATCGCTAATATCTCAGAACATAGCAGGAGCAAGTAAACTTAAAACTGACTCTGATCTTATGGGGTTTTTAAGTGGATATTACATAATATGCTTTCAGGAAACCTGGGCCAAGGAACCTCTATCTGTCTAGTAGATACGGCGCATTCCTGCCCTTTTCTTTTGATGCACAGCAGCGCAGTACGAAGATCTGCCATGCGTCAAAAATTTGTAAATGAGGCCCTCACTCTTTGCTTCTCCTCCTTTGAAGAAGTGTGGAGACATGAACAGATTTTGAGGAAACCTTTAAGCAGGCATTAGACATCATTGACCCCTTGACAATGAGCAAAACCAAAAAAAAAACTTGTCTCACCCTGCTACACAGAATCCCTAAAGAGGGAAAAACACATGCAGAAATTTGAGCGTAAACATTCAAATCAGTGGAGGATAAATTCATCTATAAATCTGCATTTAGGAAATATCTAAAAAATATTACTATTGCAAGAAGGACCCACTTAGTTGATATAATCAACTCTGAAAGTAATCCTTCAAAAGAACTTTATAAAATTCTAAAACAATATACCAACTAGACAATGTATATTTCTACCATTCCTGTATCTCAGAGGTTCTCCAATGATCTTGCACCACCCTTTTGGTAAAAGGTTAATAAAATGTTCCAATCTGTATCAAATAATGTGGTATCGATAAGGCAAGTTCCTTTGGAAATTATGGCTAGCTCTCAGTCTACCACTCTGGAGTTTTTCAATCCTGCTACATTTGAGCAAGTACTGGACCTTCTTCAAAGGATCAGATCTTGATCTCCTGATGAACCCTTTACCCCACACATTATTGCCACCCTGGCCCCAATACTTCTTGCTCCAATTACGGATCTATGTAACCTCTTTTTCAATTTGGAAGCTCTTCCTATTAAATGGAAAGTGGCTCAGGTTAGACCTATTCTAAAAAAAACTATGGCCATCCCTACAGACTTGGGAAACTACAGACCAATATCACTGCTCCCTTTCCTCAGGAAAGTTATTAAGCCTCTGGTAAACCAACAATTGGTGTCTTTTTTAGAAACCCATTCCCTTCTAGATCCCTCCCAGTCAGGCTCCTGTGATTCTCATAGCATGCAGTCAGCCTTGGTGGAGGTCACAGACACAATCAGGCTTGCCTTTATATCAGAGAAACTCTGCTATGTCCGTCCTGCTTGATCTATTGGCACCGTTTTACACCATTTCCCACTCATTCCTGATCCAGAGACTGGGGGAGATTGGTGTCAGAGGGAAAGCTTTGAAATGGCTAGAAATCTTTTTGTCAGAGCAAACCCTTACAGTACAAATTGACCCCTATAACTCCAGAACTATGGTCCTGGATAAAGGGGTGCTGCAGGGATCAATTCTGAGCCCCACACTCTTTAACCTATATGCGTCTCACCTGGCCAAGTGTATCAGGTCATGTGACTTTGAAACAATTTCATATGCTGATGACACGCAACTTGTCATCACTATGGACCCCAATCCGCAACTTACTAAAATCATATTTCGAAATTGCATGATAAAAATTGCTTCCTGGATGACAGCCAATTTCCTTCAGCTTAATTCCACTAAGAGAAGGCACATGCAGTCTGGTCAACTGATTAGTGGCCATCTGAACTGGGACTGTCTCCCATCCCCAAAAAATGGCAACAAACTCTGGATGTTTTTCTGGATGATGACCTTTCTATGAATGAGCATGTTCATTCAATTTTTGGGACATTTTTCAATGTGATGCCCATGCTTTGAAAAGCCTTTCAGTGAGTCCCATTACAAACAAGAAAAACCCTGGTCCAGGCATTGATAGTGCCTTTCCTCTAGACTTCAGGTGGTAAAGAGCACTGCAGCCGCCTCATTTGCATTCTCCCTCAGCGATCTCCCTCTTTACCTTTATTACGTTCTCTCCACTGGCTTCCCATGAAAAAGCGCACATTTTCAAAACTTTTGTGCCTGGATATTAAATACTTGCGTGGGAAAGGACCATGTTATCTTAAAACAAGTTGCAGCCATATATTCCGGCTCATCCACATAGATCCAGTGTGCTACTATTGATACTCCCTAAGCGCATTCGTACGGCCAGGCATGGAGGCTGTTCGTTCTCTTTTTTGGCCCCCAAACACTGAAATGAGTTGACCTTACAGCTAAGCTCATGCTCAGACTAACCCTCAATCCTTGTAAACCTGGCTGTTTGATCTTAACATTTTTTATTGAACTATGACCTGCAGGCTGCTCAGGTGTCGAGAGATGCCGTCGAGGATGATTTGTGCTGCAAATACATTTTCATACTGAAGATTCTGGATATGGTTATGATGAACTCACCTGGAACTGGTAGATGTCATAAAAAGTTTTGGACAACCTTATTTGATCTAACTCTAGTAAATTTGAATGATTGTTTTCACCCAGATATTCCAGAAATGCCAACTGATTTGAGAAATTGGGTTACTGGTTAAGGAAGGTGAAACACTACTCAAGCAACAACCACAATTCTCATCAGGGTGAAGCAAAAGTAAACCCCAAATTATCCTGTGCTCAAACCTCTGGTAGCTTTGCTAAAAATCAAACCCCAAATTAACCTGTGCTCAACTCTCTGGTAGCTTGGCACGAAAGCAGTCATGTTAATTTATATGGTTTGTCTAAAGTATTTATACAGCACTAAAACAGTAATGAATTGAAAACACAACACCAGAAAAATCCTGCAAGGAGTTAAAAATATGGGGGCATATTCTCAAGAACGTGTGATAACCACCGCAAGTTTAGCTTAACGCAACTTCTCACATCGCAGTCCATCGCGGGAAAACAACGCCGTGTTAACGTAG